>VWZN01008670.1:213149-225097 GCA_013396955.1 Regulus satrapa
TCTCCGCTCTTTTTTTTTTTTTTTTTTTTTTTTGTCTCTGATTTGAGTGTTGTATTCTTTACGCTCGGTGTTAAAGGTAGTGTCCCCTGCCTCCGTAGTGGTTTCCTTGCTAAGGAGTGAGCGTCTTCAGGTGTCAAATCTAGTGAAGGGAATGGCTGGGAGTGAAACAAGAAGCATGTGAGCTGTTAGCATCCCAAATACACCGGAGTCGCTAGGAATCTGTTGTCACTAACATAAACCTCGCCGAGCAGGCAAGCACTAATGATTTGGGGAGTGGGAGGCTTTGGAGGTTGACAGCCTGAGAATTAAACTCTCCACTGAACTGGAAATTAAATGCTTTGCCTTCCTCCCCCTCAAGGGCAGCAATGTGAGTTACTCTTCTAGGTGAGGGTCACCAAGCAGAACCAAGTGTGTGTGGTGGGGTTGGAAGCACTGATCCGAGTCCTTTCTGGACTTTTTCTCCCGGGTGAGTGAGCTGCGTGTGTTGTCTTGGCTGCAAGAGCAGGCTACAAATGGGAAGGAGGAGAGGGAGTAGTTTTGGAGGCAGTAGCTGAAAGCGCTTGCAGCTTCAGTTAAAAGTCACGGGAAGGCTCTTGTGTTTTTTAGTGATCTGAAGGATTTAGTGGAAATGCAGTGAGTTTACAAAGGAAATATACTTTAATGTGCTTGAACTGCCTGAGAGCAACTGCTGGGAGGCTCGATGCTTTTGTGTTTGTGCTGTGATGGAGCTTGAAGAACCTCTTGGTTTGTCCTAGATTAATCATCTTGCAAATCAAAGGTTTGTTTCGTGCCTGCTGGTGCTGGTGTGATCCGTGGCAGCACAGTTTGTAATGCAGCAGCTCATGCTCAAGGACAGAAGCTACTTCCCCAGAGGCATTTTAACCTTACTGTGTGCTTGCTTTAGGATTTGACTGTTTTCATCTGAAGAGGTGCCAGGTCAAATGAGTTGCTCAAAAATCAAAAGCTGGAAAAGGGGAGGTCTGAGATGACAATAGCTGTTCTTTGAAACTTGCTTTAAAATGTTCCATGTACTGTGCTGTTGCATGCTAGGAAACTCTAGGGTTTGGTTTTTCATTCTTGGTAGGCAAGAGTTAATTTGTTTAAGTTTGACTGGTCTGACCTTGGCAGCTGCAGTCTTCAGGAGTACCTGGGGCAGAAGGAGGTGAGGCCTCAATTAGTCTGTAGCTGTCAGGAAACACCTGGCTACACAGAAACCTGGAGCAGTTAAAAAAGGAAAAGGGTTTCAACACCAGTTTGAGCTGCATGAGTGTAGAGCATCTGTAAGTATCTACATGCTACAAAAGGCAAGTGACTAAAGAAGTCCTGTCACAGCTAATCAGGATCATTCTCTTGTGCTTAAAATGTTTGGACTCATCTGTGACCAAGTCTGGTTAGCAAGATTCTGGGTGTTTATCATTCAGCATCATCTGAGTTTATCCCAGATCTTACAAGCTTATTTGCCCTTCACAAATGAACAGAACTCGGGACAAATATGAGTATTTTCAGAAAGGTAGTCTGGTTAGGCAGTGTCTCTGAAGAAGGGTGGAGTGTTGCTTACAAATACTGGAGTGCCCACTGAATGCTGTTACCTGACTTTGCAGCTCAAGTTCTGTCCAGGCTGTTGAAGAGCTACAGGAACAAGATGTACTTGGCCTTTATCCTGTGAGTGATAGATGCTGGATGGTTCAGAAAGGAAGGAGTTCTGTGAAAAGGAAGAAATGTTGTCTCTCTGGCATAATTTAAGAGTTATCAGTGGACTGGATGTTTAAGCCCTGAAACTAACACCTGAGGGTCTTCTATGGTTGTTAGTTGGAGACAGCAGTTTGAGCTTTATATGTGTCATGAAACAACCTCAAAGTGCTTTGTAGCTCGTCTCACTCCAGCTGGTGCTGCTGATGACTTTAGCCCTAGGTAAAGAATGTGTCATTTTTGGTAGTTTCCATTTGACACGAACTACTTTCCAGNTTTTCTTTCACCAGTAGAAAAGCTGTGTCTCATTTCGGGAGAAAGGATTGCTGATAATCATTCATACATGAAGTTATTTCGTTCTAGTTTGTGTCTTTGTGAATGGACAGAAAAACAGAGCCTAGGAATAGATGTAGGAAGCACAAACAGAAGCTCTGACTTGTCTTTTTCCTTTTATATTCCACCTACGTTCAGTTTCTTTGGAGAAGAAAAGCCCTAAGATGGCAGGCAAAGGAAGCAGCAGAGCAGATTCCATGTCCTGCAGCGTACTGAACTGGGAGCAGGTCAGCCGTCTGCACGAGGTTCTTACCGAGGTGGTTCCCATCCACGGGCGGGGGAACTTCCCGACGCTGCAGATGACCCTGAAGGACATCGTTCAGACCGTTCGGAGCCGGCTGAGCGAAGCGGGCATCGCGGTGCGCGACGTCCGTCTGAACGGCTCCGCAGCTGGCCACGTCCTGGTCAAGGATAACGGGCTGGGATGCAAGGACCTGGATCTCATCTTTCAGGTTTCCCTTCCAAGCGAGGCCGAGTTTCAATTAGTTCGGGACGTGGTCCTGCGATCCCTCCTGAATTTCCTGCCGGAAGGAGTAAGCAAGCTGAAAATCAGTCCCGTGACGCTGAAGGAAGCCTACATCCAGAAGCTGGTCAAAGTGTGCACGGACACTGACCGCTGGAGCTTGATATCGCTTTCCAACAAGCACGGCAAAAACGTGGAGCTGAAGTTTGTGGACTGCATACGACGGCAGTTTGAGTTCAGCGTGGACTCGTTCCAGATCATTCTGGACTCCCTGCTCTTTTACTATGACTACTCAGAAACCCCCATGTCGGAGCACTTCCATCCAACTGTGATTGGGGAGAGCATGTACGGAGACTTTGAAGCGGCTTTCGATCACCTCCAGAACAAGCTGATAGCTACCAAAAATCCCGAAGAGATCCGAGGCGGCGGGCTACTGAAGTACAGCAACCTCTTGGTGCGAGACTTCAGGCCCATGGATAAGGACGAGATCAAAACGCTGGAGCGCTACATGTGCTCCCGATTCTTCATAGACTTCCCTGACATCCTGGATCAGCAGCGCAAGCTGGAGACCTACCTCCAGAACCACTTCTCCAAGGAAGAGAGGAGCAAGTACGACTACCTCATGATTCTGCGCAGGGTGGTGAACGAGAGCACCGTGTGCCTGATGGGACACGAGCGAAGGCAGACTCTCAATTTGATCTCTCTGCTGGCACTCAAGGTGCTGGCGGAGCAGAACGTCATCCCTAATGCCACTAATGTAACCTGTTACTACCAGCCAGCGCCTTATGTCAGTGATGCAAACTTCAGCAACTACTACCTGGCCAGTGCCCCCGTGCTCTACAGCCAGTCCTACCCCACTTGGTTGCCTTGCAATTGATTGCTTCCTGGGTGGAGGCTGCTGGAAGCCACGATGCTGAGTGTAAATATAGACAAGGAATAACTGTCAGCTGGACATTCTCTAGTGGAAACACGACTGTATCAGACTCCATTTCCTGGTGTGCAGTGGGATTATGCAGCCGGGTGACCCGCTATGAACCTTTGCGTGTATCTCTACAAATGCCAAAAAGCCTTATTACCTCTTCGTCGGGAGAAGAGAACCAGCAGCCAAATGTTAAGAGGAGCAGTAAAGAAACTTTTTACTAGCTCTGGAAGTGGCTGTTAAGATGTGATCTAAGTGGAGTATTCAGTAAACTGGGTTGGTTAATCGACTGTAAAATGCCTTAAGCAGGAGCTGTTCCTGGAGCAGTAGCAAAACTCTGCTTTCTATTCCCTAACCTCATCACTCTTCCTCAGTCCAAGTTCTGGCAAAATTTCTCTTGAACTAATTGTGCCGAGACTGGGCTCACGTTACACTTGGGTAGCTTTTACTTTGTGTCTGTGTAGAGCTGGTAACAGTATGGACACTGTCTGTCTTGTAGAGGACATAAATGTTGTTTCCTATAGTGCCTATGGATATGTGGTCCTGCCTTGAGTTCAAGATGAGTTTCTTGGAAGCTGAAGATAGTTTAGCAAGTCTATTCATAAAGCATAAACGGGCTGAATTTTTCTAGACTAGAAAAACTTGGGAGGTGGCATTTTTAAAAACATACCAAAACACAGTCTAAAGCATGGTAATGTGAAAAGTCCTTGAAATGAAGAATTGAAGCTTTAAATAGAATTGGAGCCAAAGTTTGAACATTTAACTTGGAAAAATATTCTTGAGTCCAGCCTCAAGCTAAAACCTTTCTGACTATCTTTCAAACCAGCTTTAGCACAACTCTTCCTTTGGAGTTTCACCAGATTTTTTGTTCTCACAGGTCCACAGCAAAACCAACGGAAACTCTGAACAAAAATCCCAAGCTACTATAAATTACAGGAGTATGTGACACAGTATGAATTCTGAAAGTGCCTCCTAAAATTAATTTCTTGTTGCACAACTTCAGGCAGGTCCTGAGGGTTTGCCTTTCTGTCACCACTGAAGGGTTGAGCTTACTGGATTTTCACTATCACCTGGTCACGGTATGAGACAGCATCTTGAGTGGTTAGGGTAAAATTCTTCCTCTTTACTGTTCTTAACTCTCACTTGAAGAGGTGCACAAGCCCCGAGCAGAGCTCTCCACAGAAGCTGTATGTTTGGAAAGTCTGGGCCTGAGTTCAGAATAGTCTGTGGAAGAGTGGGCACTCCCTTGGAGGAATAGAGGGCTGATCTTCCTGAAGGGTGTGTGCTGAACTTGCTGCTTTGAGGCTTTAGAAGGAAGGTTAAAAATTCCTCTGTTATTTATATAGTGGTGTTATTGACTGGATGATTTCCACTGAATTATAATAGCAAAATACACACAGCAATGATCTTGAGTTTCTTTTGTTTAACCAGAGTCATAGACTAGAAAGCAAATCTTAGAGCTATTTATTATGTCCTAGTGCAATGTTGAAGAATGCTTGTTCACTGAATCTTTTTTATTACTTCTATAACTATTTATTACTGTTTCTGCAAGCTAGTAAGACCAAAGTGCCTGATCCAACAGATGATTAAGGCTTAGAAGGTAAAGCAGAAAGCATGTGGAACACCAATATTTGGTTACTATTCAATGTGGAAAACAGCAGCGGTGCTGTGCTTAAATGACAGTAAAAATTGCCTGCTTCTTGTAAGACCAGCAAGTTCTTTCCACTTTTCATAAGTACTTCATAAAGACTGTTCTCAACAGAGCAGTGAGGCCGCTTCTCTGTTCAGACTGTGTTTAGCTTAGGAAGGCAGGGAGGGACTGTATGTAGCCAAGCAGGCTTTAACTTAATTTCCTGAACAGTTTGATAGCAACTTCGGTAGCAAAAAGACAATTTGGTGGATTATATTGTGGGGTTTTTTTAAAATTAAAAGCTTCCTGATCAGTCAGCCAAAGTAGCTAAACTTGAAAGCAAACCCGACCTTTTTCATTAACTGTGGCTTGGACTTGGTGTGGTTTACAGACAAGACATCTGCCATCCAAGACTCTGACTTTTTAAAAAACTAACATGATGCCAAGTGTTGTCATATGTGTTAAACTTAGTGCGAGCTTACTGCTGGAATGCAATCTAGGCAAGAATAACTCCTGCACGCAGAGCAATCCTCGGCCTGGTACAGGGTGTCACTGTAAAGAGGACTGAAGGGTTTGCAATTGCTGTCATCCCTTGCGCAGATGTGTTTGGAGCCAGCCCGGGCTATGGCCATTGCAGAACAAACCATTGCCTAGAAGGGCTTGGGCTGGGGTATCTGCCTCCTGTGATGCCACGGCTGGGCTTTAGGAACTGGTTTTGTGCATTTACTCACGTGCAAGAATGGGGTGAGATGCCTGGGAGGAGTCCTGGCAAGCTGGAAACGCTGACTTGTTTCATGAGTCTTTAATGCCTTGGCTGCTGAACATCTATGCCAGGTGCATCTCCTGGAAAAGGAAATGCTAGAGAAGGAAAAAAAGGTTGACTTGCATTCCTGGTGAGGTAGAGCTATGGAGAAGTTGTTTCCTGCCATAAGTATTGTGCTTTTGCTGATGTAACTCGATGCTGAGGCCTCTGAGGAGGCTCCACATTGAAATGCTGCTCTCTGAACAGCTGGGTGCCTGGCTTGGAGCTCTGCAGGATTCCCGTGTTCCCTGTCTGGTTGTTACAGTGCTCTGGCACTGTGGGAAATACCGATGCTTTGTAACCTGGCTCTTAGATCCTAAACTCTGGAATGGTTAAATTATATCCTGAGGCCGCACACCACCTGCTGCATTGACCCACGAGTGCCAGGGATTGCTGAGGCACTGCTTGTCCAATTGCCCTCAAAACTATCCTGGCTTGGCGGGTAAAACTGGGGTACTTGGTAGCTTTTCCTCACTGCTCTGCGAGCAGCCCACCCCTTTCTGCTCTGGGCTGTCCTAGCAGCTTGATGGCGCAAGTGGCAGCGGCTTAATTTGCTGTGGGTTGGCTGGTTTGAGTTCAGGTTCGTGGTGACTCCTGTAGCAAGGGGTAATTTGAGAATTGGGTAAAAGCGATGACCCTAGGCCAGGTTTAGCACGCCTGCTTGATTCAGTCACCCCTCAGCACTAAAAATGCCTCTGCAAACCTGTTTGAACGTCTTGTGTGTCGTGTGGAGGTTAGAGAGAGACTACTGTACTTCAGGCTGCTCTCTGCCACGTTCCCTCTGGGCTGTGCTTTAAAGCAAGGCTGCAGTGCATCCCTCCTCGGGATCAAGCTTCTATTAACTATGGTATAAAATAGCTGCTTTCTTTGTGGAGCTTCTCAGCACTGCTGGACAAAGCCAGTCTGAGGTTAAGCACCTGTTGACAGCATTTATTGCCAAGCTCCCCTTGACTTGCAGCTTGTTGTGACTTCTTCACTGTAAGATAGACTTCATTTGATAGAGATGCTGCCAAGGAGACCTGGTAGAAGATTGTGTTTTAGTCACTCGGGGAAAATCCCTCTGCTGAGCCGTGGTCACTGTGACAAGTTGTAAGCTAAAGCATAGTTTGTGCTTAGGCTGTTAAAGGTTTAATTATTGCTGTGTTTGTCCTCAGCTCAGTCAGTCAATCACTAAGCTGGGGGTTTAAGACTACTGCTTGCTTCTGAATAGCTGTTTTTCAAAAGATCCTCATGCTTTCACATTAACCACCTCCTCTACAAAGCAGTAGGTAGTATTTCAATCTAGTCCAAATACCGAAAGCTTTGGATTGAAACTTGAAGATCCATATTTTGGACTTGAGTTCTGGGGTTAAGCATTTGATGTGTGCCTAGGCTTTGTGGGTTCCTGATGATGAGAATAACCACTCATGATCATGATCTCTGCTTATCGCTGTATGCATAGTTGGGAAAAGGCCTCTTAGAAGAGAACCTGGACAAATTTCCTTAATTCTAAACTGTCAGTGTACTGATGGTATTTGTTTCCTGTTCTTCCCATTCAACTCGGTCAGGATTCTGTATTTGTAAGGCACAGGAATAAGCAGTAAGCTGACCACAGCCACCAGGAGCTTGGTGAAATTTGGGCATTGGGAGAGCCAAATGAATATTAAAACTTCTAGCCCTCACATACGAGTCTTCTTCAATTGTTTCTTGAATACAGTTAAGTGTATTTCATAAGAGTTCCTTATTTTCAGTGAAGCTAGATATAGAGTGGAATGTTGAAACTTTAGGGGGAATTGTTGGAGCACTCTGGTTTTTCTCACTTAGATGTCTGGATTGGGTTTGTCTCACTGAATAAAACCACACTTGCCATTGAAATGAAGAAGGCCTCTTTTCCTATGCTTACCTTATTATTTTTACTATTAAAAGAAGTCAGCTCTTGGAAAAACCTGTCTCTCATCTCCTCAAAAGAGAGCTGGTTTTGATTTTTTTTTTTCCTTCTTCCTCCCCCCTCCCTCTTCTTTTAGCTGGCAAAACAGGGTACTATAAATATTTGGATTTGTGATGAGCCTACATTGTGAGATTGGTCACAGGAACTTTGTCTACTGTTCTGCACTGTGGTGTTCACTTGTCATCCTTGGAAACTGGGGTTTGGACCTTAATGATGCTGAAATTCTTGTGCAAATAAACTTACACTAAACAACCCTTGCCTCAAGCTTTTTTTTTTAAATTTTTTATTTTTTTAATCTAAATAATGCTGACAAAATATCTGTAGAGCTTATTGGCCAAGGGGTGTGCAGATGTACTTGTGAGGTGAGTAATAGTGTGGGGTACACAGTAAGGCTTGCTTTAAACTGCTATTCGAGGTACATTTTTTATATCTGCCTCAGCTTAATGAAGATTAGTCAGTTATGTGAGACATGATTGGTCTTTCACTTTCATTAGAGATGGCTTCCAGAGAACCACTTTGGTTTTTTTTTTCCCCCCTGTCTGACCATCAACTTTAAGACGTGGCGAAGCACAGACACAGACCCGTTAGCTAGGGGCTGGTCTGAGCTAGAGCCTGCCAGTCTGTTCTGTGACACACTCCATTTTATGTGCTACTGCACGCATCACCTCATGGCCCAAGGGGGTGAGAAACAAAGCCAGCAATTGTTCTTCAGGTTATTTACAGGTTACAAACCTTTGCTTTCCTGCTGTCCTAAACACTGATGCTCCTCTTAACCAATGGTCAGCGTATTGAGCAGGTCAAAGCTAAGTACAAGCTTGGGTTCTGTGGCACTCCACTGGCTGCTCCTGCTCTAGAATGAAGAATACATGCTCTTAAAAAGAGTGCTTGCTTCTAATCCCCTCCGGAGCTCAGATAAACTCTAGCCTCAGTTAAGTATTGCTGGAGAAATTCCAGTCTCCAGGACATTGTAACACCTGCAGTGGAAACTTCTGTGGAATTTTGAGGCAGTGTGATCCCAGGCAAGTAATCATGAACCTTTTCCAGATCTGATTGCTGCTCTGTGAACTTCAATAGAGAACTGACAACGCAGCTGGGCAACACAAACCATCTGCTTGTCACCTGGAACTCTCTTACCTTAACTCCTGTTTGTCACACCGTGAAAGCTTCGGAGTTATTTTGGGTACCACCCTTATGTTTCCAGAATACCAAGCTCAGCTTTGCAGGTTCAGATAATGAAACAACAAAAGAGCTGTGCTTAGGCAAGTGGGGCCAGAGTACTCTGTGTGTTCCATATAGAGCTTATATAACAGTAAATGTTCAGAGGAACTAAAGAAAGATGTTTTTGCTCTATTGCAGTCGTACTGTTAGTGAAAATAAGTATCCTCTTCTGGTGTATCTGCTAGAACTCTGCCTTCTGTGTGCTGTGTGAGATGAGCTCTGTCTTGTCATGGGCTGTGAGGCATTAGACACATGGTATTCTGTATTACTGTTGTCGTTCTGTCAGGTGTACCTATTTTCTCCTTCCCTCTATGATGGATACTTAATATTTTTGAAGTCAGACTATTCAGGGTGCCCTTACAGAGACTGAGTAGTTTGTGCTCTGAGAGAAAAAAACTTAAAAAATCTGTGCTTTCCTGCTTCTTTAATATTGCTTATTGCCTATTAATATATTTAATTCATAATTACATTAAATACCTGCAGTTGCAGGTATTTAATGCATTTTATTTTCAGCAATAAAACAGCATTTTTATTTATCCAGCACATAGCACTTGAATATGGTTATAAAACATAGCAGTTATGTTTTGCTGCAGTAGCAGTGCTGGGATCTGTTCTGCTTCATCTCGATGATATCCATATCCTATAGGCAAGACTGCTCAGCCAAGGGAGTATTTACCCTGCCAAACCTTAGTGATTTTCCTCCTAGGAAAGGGTTGAGTCATCATGCTGGAAAAAGTGAGTCTTGACAAAGTCTGCGTGCAAAGCAGCTGCTACAGCCTAAGCTGGTAGTTTATGTGTACAGTAAGGAATCCTATACATTAGTTAGTGATATCCCACTGACCCTTGGCTAAGGGGTTTAATTAAGCAGCAGGAATGAGTTACCTAGGCTGGGCTGCAAAATGCTGGGCTGGTTTTGTCACTGGGAAGCAGATTAGAGGACAATCCACGTCACCCCACTGCTTGGAGAATGGAGCAGTGCAAACTCTGGGGGAAGTCTGGCCAAGACAGAGGTCTGGCTGTTCTAGGCTGTGTCAATAACCTTTTGCCACTGAGAAACCTCTGTAGAAACTCCTGCATACTTCAGGAAACTCCCAAGGCTTGATTGTACCTCAAGCAGAGAGAAAACTGCCCCGTCCGTCCCCCACCCCCTTGCAAGAGAAGGGTTGAAGGGTGAGAAATGTAATGTAGTCACTGCTCCCATGCAGCAAGGCAGATCTGAGTGTGCCAGATATGTGAAATGTGAATTACTGGTCCCTTTGTGGGTGCCCTTCTTACTTCAGAACTGACTGCCCACCTGCAACAGTTCCCTTCCCCACCCCCTCTCTATTGCTTATCTGCAAAACTTACACTGAAAGCTGTATCTGACTGTTCCTCCCTGAAAGTTAGTGCCCTAAGCTTGCCCTAAAGATAGAGGCAATTCATCGTGTACTGGGAGAACCTGTTCTAGTATTTGATTGTGGTCATAACTGAGAATTTCCATTGCATTTTCACACTGGGCTTTGAGCTTTGCCTTTGGCCTGTGGGTTGCTTCATCCTTATTAACAAGGCTGAGAAGTCCCAGTGTCCTGCTATCCACTAATGTGGATATCCACTTCAGTTCTTGGATGAACTGCAGAAAATGGGCACTTGAAGCTTTATGTTGTATACATAGGATTCAGAAGCTGGACGTGTTTTCTTCTGCCACTTTGCTGTTCCTGTTTCTTGTGACCCAGCACCAGCTGTTAGCCCTACATACTCCCAAGAAATGGGGCTCAGATTGCTTCTCCACCTCTTGATGTTTGTGTCCACAACTCTGCCTGCCATTTTTACCATGGCATTGAGGCATGCCAAGTGCTTGTGCCGAGTCAGTTATCCATAATGATTTCAGATTCCATCTGCTGCTTTCTGGGACAGCCTCTGCCATCTGCTATCCACAACATCTGCGCTCCTGGTTTCCAGATGTGGTATGTTGTACTTGGGGGTGTTAGAAGAACACTTTGTCTGAATTCTATGGGCAAATACAAAGTGGATGGACAGAGTAACTCACCTTCATTGTTTCCTACCATGCTGTCTTCAGTGCTGCAGGGTTCTCACAGTTTCAAGTTGTTCTTGCATACTGAAGGGTACATGATGTGGTTGTGGGCACTTTGAAAGCTGCAGGTGGCTTAATACCAGTGTCAGCACAAAGTCCACAGAGGTACTGGCCACAGGTTATTTTTGGAGTTTTTTATTTGTTCTGCAAATACAGAGTAGAGAGAGCAAAGAAACCTGTCAGTGCTTAACAGCAACTCCTCAGTCCTTCCCTCTGCACCACCACCTCCAAAACTCTGCAGTCACAAGTGTCCTTGGGGCTTACTATCTAATTACTGATTTTTCCTTACTGTTAATAAGGAACAGGTAGAGTAGTCAAAGGGTCTCTGGTTTGGTGCAACTGAAGTGAAGAGCTCCATGTTTCTGCTCCTGCCATCACACCTGTAACTCATCACAGTCATCTGCCTGATTTGCTGCTCGTGTGGGGCTCCCCAAATTTGTACAGCCCTGACTAATTGCCAGGACTGAGATAAATCTCTAGAACCCCACGAGTTCCCTTCCACTCTGTTCTCCTGGGCAGCTTTTCTGGAAAAAAAAGTAAGTTATTTTGGGGATGAGAGCCTGCCATAGGCACAGTCCCAACTCCCCGTGTCAGCGGTGGGAGTTTGTGCAATGCTGTGAGGGATTTGCTGGCAGCCTGGCAGACCTGAGTGACGTGGGCTCCTGTGTTACAGCTGTCCTGCTGCCCAGCTCTACTGGACTTGTGTTTCCCCAGCCCTGTTGGTCAGTGGGAGCAACATGTGCAGATGGAGCTCAGCCTCCGGCATCAAATTCATGGAGTTACTCCAGAGAAGTGCTGCTCGCAGGAAAAAATACCCCCAGCGTCTGTTTTGGAGCAGAGGAAAATTTGAATGTGGGGTAATATTCCAGCTAAAGATGTGCATGCCTCAAATTGGT
>VWZN01008671.1:12146-23358 GCA_013396955.1 Regulus satrapa
TTCAGTTCATAAAGTTACCTAATGATAACATTCTCTCTGCTGTGATGTATCAAAAAGAGATTATGCATTTCCTGGATACCTCGCCTTTCAACCCTCTGGTGATGTGAAATAACATTTGGGTTCCTTGCTGGAGATGTTAGAGTTCTTTCATCTCTTTATAGAGATGAAAATTTCTTATTATGAAAAGATTCTACCAAAGAATCAATACTGAAATTTGATACTCGTCTAGGAAGAGATGGTATTTTTCTAACACAATGGACTTTTGTTTTAAAGCTAAAATGTATTCCTGTCCATGTGCATATGGTGGCAGTAACGAATGCTCAATTAGCAGATGTTTTTTTAAATAATAGACCTATATAGAAAACATTTATGTCCTATCAAGCCCTAAAATTGTTAGAATATCTATGAAACTTTATGAACTGAAAAAGAAGAGGGGCAAGTCCTCTTTTAAAATGTGATTTTGACCTAATGAGAGTCTTTCCCTCAAAAAAATATTTTCATGTGGAAGTCCATCTTGTGATGTTGGTGCTCAAAGAATTCTCCTTTATTGTACAGGGAAGAGGCCAATTAATATAATAAAACTAAAGCTTTAACTAAATACCATAATTCTTGAGCTTTATAAGGAGTTAAAATCAGAACCTTATTGTTTTACATTTTCTTCTGAAGGTTATTTATTTCTAACCCAAGCTGCATACCAAGACATTAACAGTAATACTAATGTGGCATGTTGTTACACATTCAGCAATACTTTTCTAGTACAAATAAGGCTAGGACTTGCTGACATTTAAAGACGAAAATCTAGTGAAACCCATTGGGACAGACAGGAACTCTAAATAATAATTACTCAAATGCATGACACACTTTTCAGTCTGGACAAAAAGTTTGGAAAACAGACCTTTAGCAACACATTATTCATAATCTGCTAGTCAGTCTCCTCTTGTCCTCTGTTACTGAGCCAGAAGTAGTAAATAGTGATCCATAGTCAGAACAGGAAAGATATATTCTCAAGAAAGAAGAAATTATCTCTGAAATAAAGCTGATATTAATAATTTCTCTGTATTTTAGGTGTGAAAAAACACAACATCCACTGCATTTTATTAAAATACATAATCACAAAATCAATTAGGTTCAAGTGCTATGTCCAATCGTTCCTTAAACACTTCCAGAGACAGGACTCCACCACATTCCCAAGTAGTCCATTCAAATATATAATTACCTTTTCTGTAAATAATTTCTAACATTCAACCTCAACATTCTCTGGTGCATCTTAAGACTATGTCTTTTCCTATCCCTAGTTACCTGGGAGAAGAGACCAATGCTCACCTGGCTGCCACCTCCTTTCAGATAGTTGTAGAGAGTTTTAAGGTCACCCCTGAGCCTCCTTTTCACCAAGATAAACATTTCCTACCTTCAACACACTTACTACTGCAAATACATGAAGGTTTCTGAACCACTTTCAAACAATGATAGAAATGAGTGCTTTAAAAGTTCTTTCTGTCTTGATGTTCACATACTGAAAACTAATTGCATCAATATCAACATTTGAGTAGATACTTTCTTCCCTAGTTATTCTTACAACAGGCAATGCCAAGAAAAAGCTATTTCATTGTGTTCTTACTTCCCATTTTCACTCTCAACTTCTTTAATCTGGGTTCTCATTGTGGTTCAACTACCAAGTTTTGTCTCTTGCTTTTATAAAGCCTTCGAATGTAGTTGTTATTACATGGTAATAGAGTTAATTTTTCAAATGCAGCTACTCTGATGCCATAGTCTGGGTATAGATTGCTTCAGGGACTCTTTGGATGTATATGCCTTTATCAAGTTAATGTCACCATTAGTTCTGAATGCCTCTTTAAGTGCCTTCTTCTGTTCTGTTCAGGGTATTACAGATTCTTATTGTTGTCTTCTTTTGGGCAATTTTGCTTTAATGCTTTGTTTGTTTGCAGTCTTCCTGATTTGTACAGGAGCTTTTGCCTCAATTTTCCTTCAAAGTAGATGCCAGTTGTGTTATTAGGTGAAGTATAAAGTGGTTTTCCATCACTTCAGATAGTTTTATACTTGCTTAATGAGCTTAGAGTTTCTGTTTCAGGGGATGTGACTTGCCTTATTTAGTGGGGGCTTAGTCACAGTATTCAATCACTTTGTTGGCTGAATCTTTACTATTCACTTTGTGTGTTTGGTGTTTATTGCAATATTATTAATTTATAACCAGCTGCAACAATGTGATTTCATGGTTGATGTTTGCAGAAAATTTTGTTTATCAATAACTCCTTAAAAGCTGATGTACTTTATTTTTGCATATACAGAATTCACCGAGTCTTCCATAATAAATTTTGCCTTGATGCAATTCACCTGTGCATACATGAGTAAAAATAATTTTATGGAAATAGTATGTCTGACTAGAAAGGCTGTGTTTCTGCTATTACGACCTATTCTCTGGTTAGGAATACTTTCATAGGTTATAGTACCCTCCTAACAAACTTGGATCCATTATGAAAGACTGTGGTTTAGACCTCTGGGTTTGTTATCCTTGAACTGAGTTGAGATATTGGAACTCCATCCTTAAAGAAGGAAAATACAACAATTTCAGCAACTGACTACTAAATTTTTCTTCTGGATGGATTAATGAATGGAAGACTAAATTTAGAAGAATAGTAAAAACCCAAATTGCTATTTGCAGCCCCATTTTGTACACTTTAACTATTAGAATTTTGGAAAACTAAGTTTTCATAGAGTCCAGCACATTACAGAGGAAAATGGCCTAGTTTCACTGTGTGGTTTCCTAAAGAAGAAGGTTTGATTCATATCCACAGGGTGGATGCTTCTGACATGGTCACCATCATTCTTCTGCCATGAAGTTAAACCAGATCTGAGTTCTCTGTGATAATGGGATTTTGGTGTTCTCAAAGCTGTTTATTTTTTTATCTGTTTTATCTTAGCTCAGCTAAATGTACTTGCCTTCCAAAGGTAAAAATACAGTGAGGATAAAGTAAGACAGTTTTGCTTTGAGGATAACTTCAAGTACTACGCCAGGTGATGTATCATATCACCTAAGGTAAAAGCACAGCATTAACTGCTTTTTCTTCTTTAAAATCATGAAGCCATGAGACTTGATAGCTTTTGAGATAAATTGTTCAGGTTCTGAAATACTTCCGATAAAAAGCTTCCCTTAGCTACATTTTAAGGATTATTTCCAAGGAAAAAGGAATTTGTCTTGGTTTATGTTTCTTCATGGCTTATAAACAAGTCTGCAAAGTTTTGTTTGCATTAAAGGGATGATTAGTTGACTCTCCAGTACCAGAGAGTGACTTTAAAAATAGAATGTTTAAGAAAAAAAAGAATAATTTTAATTTTCAATTCCCTGTTGCAAATCTTTAGATGTAATCAGGTCTTATTTTAAAGTCTATCTCAGTGACTGCCAAAACAAAAAACTCCATGAGGAAAAAAAAGTTACAAACATGGGATCACTGCTGTGGGGCTTCCAAGTTGGTAGCTCAACAGACTTCCTCAAAAATGGGATAATTGCTTTATGGGAAGTATTGCTTGAAAGAAGCTTTGGAATCTGCATCTGAAACACAAAACAGATTTGATCTGCTCAGATTTAAGAGTTGCAATATTAGATGTCCAAAAGGCAGGACGTGACCTCTTTATTGCTCTGCTAGTTGTTTACTCAAAGGAGAGTAAAAAGCATTTTTGGGAGATAGCTCATCTCATGCCAAAAAGACATTGTTTAGGCTAGGTCAGATGAATCACCCTTCACCTATCTATCTAGTCTATCTATTGGCTAATAGGAAAAATTAGATTTATTTTCACATCTAAAAAACCCCACAATAATCTAACCATTTTAACTAATACTATGTGATTAGTCCTGAAATCCTAGACAAACTTGTTTACTATCTTGGTAACAAATCTCTGAACCACACCTTCAAGAGAGGAATCATGAGGTTTATTAATGCATGTATCTGGGAGTAAAATATTTCATACATAAATAACCCTTGGTAATTGTCAAAACAAGAGTGCAATTGTTATGAAGAGTGATCACTGCTCAATTTGTATGAATATCATTTATATTCTTGGGCACTCAGACTTGCAGGTAAAAAAAATTCTGTGTTCACTCAATGCTCTGGAATCAAGGATTGTAACTGAAAACAATTATTTCTGCATCAGAATTCACTAAAGGTTAAACAACCTTGCAGTCTTTGAAAGATAACTTGAGGTTAGGTTGATTTTTTAATTTTCAGCATTTTATTCTTGAAAAATTTGGAGAACATTTTAGCAACAGTTGGAAGGTATTTCTTCATTTTTAGTAGTCNAGTAACTCAAAACCAGCTGTGTTTTGACATTTCTTTAATATCTTTTGATAATACTGAAACTCATTGTCTTCACAAAAATCCTTGTTTTAGGTAATTCTGGTTTAAGAAGTATTACTAAAAATGAAAAGATATATTGGCATAAACTTCCAGTAATGAAATATGTAATTCTGTAGAACCTTGAGTTGCTTGAAGAAACACCCACAGTAATCTCACAGCATTATATATAATAAGATAAAATACTGAAACTACTGTCTGAATTAAAATGTTGGAGCAATGTTGGAAAAGTAAGAAGACATTATAAGGAAATGTGTTTACTATGGATAATGCCAGGTCAAAGAGATCAATCAAGTAGAACATTGACTTTGTCTTACTTTTCATTATTATGCATATAGGTGCCTTACAAATGTCTGCTATTTTCCAGCTTTCTTTAAATGCCAAAAGTGAAAGCAGCAATCCTACTGTAAGAAGTTCAAATCTACCTAAATGATGTAAACACCCTTTTTTGCATCAATGTGAATAAAAACAGGTTATTCAAATGCCAATATCTCATACCTTTTGGTGAAGTTTGAACAAAATGAAGAGTTTATATTCAAGATGTGTTTGTTCCCAGACACTCTGCCTTCACCTTGGGATGCAAAATGTACATTGGAGATACGAAGTCAAACAAGGGGGAATTTGTAGGCTTGTTCTTACTGAGGCTGTTGCAAAAAGTGAGAGGTCTTCTGTAACAGCAGTGGCCATTATTGACAATCTCAGATCTTTTCCTGAGGATCTATTTTAGGAAAAAATGAGCATTCCTGTGCTCTGGAGTAAAGTGGGTACCACTTCAAACATTTTGTTATCCTTGGCAGCAAATCTATCCAGCTTATCTTTCTTGGGTCAACCGTCGATCTTGGCTGAAAATTAATTACAAAATCTTTATTGTTGTAGGGGAAGGAAGGAAAGATTCTTTACAAAAGCAAGGGAGGTGGAAGAGAACAAAGGCTACAGTTACTATTATTTGTATAAATACATGTATACATAGTTATTTAGACATTTTGCAAAGAAATAAAGGTGAAAATAGGGAATTAAGTGCAGATGGTAGGGTAAGATAGACAGGTTAGGATGAATAAGGATTCTTCAAGGAAAGAGAAGTAGTGTCCTTGGCAGAGAATCAGGTAATGCTGCATGAAGATAAATTACTGTTATAATGGAAGAACTTTGAATAAGGAAGTGGCTCAGGGAAAGTTTCATTGAATCACAGGAAAGAATATAGAGATGAACATTGACAAATAAATTTTCCACAGTCCTCACCTATTTCCAAGTTCTCCTGGATAAGAATAAATATAAATAACTATTTTTCTAACTTATTTTAATGTCATAATTATGACTCTCCACAAAAATAAGTTAAAGTCTTATTATACATAATTTGCATTTGCAATTTATCACTTTCTTCCAAATAATGATTCTCAGAATAATTTCTAAATATCTTTTAATTAAAAGTTTTCAAATATTCCTTCTTTATCTTAAGACAGCTTTGCATTTGCATTTCTAGGTAAAGAGATTTTGGCGATTGATTTTTGTATAAAATATTAATATGATTTTTTTACATGTTGTNACTGCCTAAAATAATGTGAGTAGGAAAGATTGCTCATCATAATTACATTATATCCATCCTTACTAGTTGGAAGGCTTGATTATTTCTTCAGAGAGAAATGTTAATTATATATGATGGAGATTCCTCTTTAGTTTTCAGAATATATCTATAGGAAAAGTATTGGACCAAACAGTTTTTCTGATTGTTCTTAAGATCATGGTCCAGCCCACTGATCCATTTTTGTAAAGGTTGTGATGCAGAAGTCAGTGGTATTTCTATCAAAAGCCATGCTGATTTCTTCTGGTATGACAGTACTATTTGCGTCTTGAAGTGGTTTGTTTGGATGCATGTTTTTTATAAGTAAAACAAACCCTGAAGAAAGGGATATGTCCATAAAGAAGTACTTCATGTTTGCATTACTGTCCTTATAATTGCTCATCGTCTCATCATGCCACTCCTAACATAGGCAGGTTTAGACTCTGAAAAGTGCAATCCATGTTTTATCTTCCAACAGCAGTGATGGCAGCACCCCAGAAGACAGTATAGTATTTTAGTGTCTCAAATTGGTAGAATAGCTTAATAGGATACAGAGCAAGGATTTTGAGAAACCACAGGTGCTGTCTGCTGTATTTTTTGGAGAGATGGAAAGATTTTTCTTTCATTGGACAATGACATATATATAAAGTGTGGCAGCACAGCTTGAAAAAACCTAGGTCATGCCCTTCCTCTGTATTTATCTCCACACAGTGCTTTAAGCCATTAATAAAAGCACTGACAGAATTCCTGCTGAACAGGAAACTGGACATTTACATAGGGCTTAAAAGTTTTGGATATGTTTTAACCATATCTCTGGATACAGAAAGCACAAACTCAGCTTTTCCTAGAGAAATGAAAAAATTCTTCAAGCAGTTGAGGAACTACAGAGAAGGCTTCTGCAATGATGATTATGCTTGCTTTCAAAGGACGTTCACCACTATCACAAATGGGAGCAAGTCAGTGTTAGTACTTCTTTCCTGCCAGTGACTCATGGCACTGGACACTTTTTCAAGACTCCTAAATTGATGTGCTCTTTAAAGTAGGACACACTGTATGCCTCTGAGTGATAATGCATATGTGATGGATCACCCTGTTAATTCATAGAATAGCTCAGCTGAGGAATCAGTAAAGTCAAACTTCACATTAACCTCACTCTGGTTTAGGAATATCAAACACCCATCAAAACAGCATAAGCCAGAGGTTGCCTGTTATAAGTAAAGTTGTAGAACATGTTGAGATAAAATCAATGATTTGAACCCTATTATGCCTTAACCTGTCCTTGCCACATCATTTGTAAAATGTGATTCTTCTTAACATGAGCTCCCGTCACATTACCTAGCTTGAGTTTTCAGACAAAGACTAATAGTGAAAGCATCAATATGGATGACAAGGAGGCATTCAATGATGAATATTCCTTATCAGGCATGACAAGAAGTTCATCTTGCTGAAATATTTCTAAAAGCATTAAAACTGATATATCCATTGCTCGTATAGGAGAACACTAATTTAGGAAAAATCTATCTCTGTCTGGACCATAGTTTTAAGTAATATTAGGTAAAATATCTTGGGAAAGTTGTGCAAACTAAACTCAAAAATGAAAACTGGGTTTTAAAAAGTTAGACATAAAAAAATAATCCATAAGCTATAGAGCTTAAAAAAGAAACAAAACAAACAAACAAACAAAAAAAACAAAAAAAACCAACACACTTTTCTTTTTCATATCCATTGGTGTCCTGGGGTGACAACTATGCAAAAAAAGAAAAATTTTGGATTTTTTTGACATATTTATTCTATGTACTTCAAAATGTCATCATTAATGAAAGCAGACATTTGCAGAAAGTAATCCCCAACATGTGAAAGTTTTGTTAAAAGCAATGAAATTTGAAACCAGGGTTAAAAAATTATGCCATATTAGCAATAATTTGATAATTGGGACAAATCTGCATTAGGCCCTGACTATAAAGGGACTTGAAAAGTTAAATATAACTGCAAAAACAAATTAATTCTTACTGCTTTCAACTGTTAATGTCTTTTTAATTATTAATACCTTTTTGTGGAAAATAACTTTTACATTATAGTTGACATGGAAGCATGCAGAGATTGCAAACATAAGTAAGAGTTTTTACAGTCTTTCATTACAAAATATTAAAAATACTAATGATGCAGCTAACTCTAAAAGGTCACAGATAAAAATTGAAATATGAATGCTTAATTTAAAAAGAGGTTAAACTTTTCCCCTTCATTAAACTGTGATTTTAGACAGTTCAAACATCATTACGTGTTCACTGGACTTCCTGTGTTATGCTGTTTCTCATTCTTTATGTGTTCCCCTTGCAAAATCTATGTGTGTTTAAACTCTCAAACATCTTTCTTTAGTATAAAGACAAAATTCAGGTGAAACTGCACAGATAAATTTCCTACAAGGTGGTGTGATTTTGTACAGTTTTTAGAACAGCACAATGTCTGGGACTTGCAAATTTACAGCCTCACAAACAACATAAAAAACATAACACAGAATTTTACTGAAAAGGTGTAATATTCAAAAACAATGTTAGAACATTTAAAACTTTATATCTTAACCTTATTATGTGCTGTTGAAACTGTAGTAGAAAGAAATGGTGCTATTCTGGAAGACAACACTTAATAAGTGACTGTGGTGCTGACCTTGTCATTCTGATTCCTTATGTTCAAATGATCTCATGCTTTACTTTAACCAAAAGCTGTTCTTCTGAGATTGAATTTCCTATCACAGAGTCATACATCTGAAAACTGCAGAAGTCTATCAGTTTCCAGAGCTCTTTGAAGGTTGTGCTTTGAGGACCTCAAAGGTGCTGCAGTCTGAATTCATTCAACAGATTGGAACACTCTGGTGAGATGCGCATTTCAGCACCTTATCCCCCACACAGAAAGAGGACAAGAATGCTTTCACGAATAAAATCTATTTTAAACCATGGTGATGAGCAAGCTACCTGGGAAACAATCACTCCAAAGCCTTCTTCTTCATCAATATCTTTCTCCAGAGGTAAAAAAATCCTTAATCCTTAATACTTGTAGATTAAAGCAAACAGCTCTTGACAATCAATCTGTTAGTGGCAGTATGGCATGTCTTGAGCTGAGGTGAAGTTAATTCCAAAAGATTTTTCAGAGTCAGATTCGAAACCCAGCAGTGCATATTTAAAAGAAGATGCAATGTTTCAGCACAGCAGGACAAAGGACGTCCCTATGATATTTTTAAAGTGTTACTATCTGAAAACCAGTGTAGGGGTAGATATGCAAAACTATTCAATAGATATTTACCTGGAAACATTTGATATGCAGTCTGGGAGTTTTGTTCTATCCATGAAATTTCCTTTCTTTGAGAGCACATGTAAATACCTTTCTTCTAGTGATTGTGCAAAAATCAAAGGATATGATTTACTTATTTCCTGGTATAAACTATAAGGGACTGGTTCATCTTTCTTTGAGAGAGTTCCTGTTTAGTCAAAACAAACATAAAGAGATTTGTAAAGACTAAAATACTAAAAGAATTGTAAAAATTTGTTAATTCTTTGAGTTAACATCTCTACAGAAATAAACAGTGTAAGGTTGATGTCTACTGAGCTGTAGAAGGTTTCAAGTAAAATAATTTCTAAATTTCTAAAGTGCTAATAAAGAATCCCCACAGATGATGGAAAATCAAGTTATTTTGAGGATTAATGTAATTCCTCACATAACATTTTCCATAAATTCAAGATTGTATTACATAATCTGTCAAAAGAGCACACAAATAATTACTTTGTGTCACGTTTTTATAATATCTGCTTAACACGCTGGAGTCAATGAGGTCATGTCAGGGACAAATCAGGTCTTGAGAATATATCAAATTTGTCAGTGCTAGGGTGAATCCCTGGTTTAGAGTATTTGTATTAGGCTAAAATGTATTCCATCACTCATAAACCAGTTGTGAGCACATATCCAATTTATCAGTGCTAAGGCAAGTTCTAAGATTATAGCACTTAGGTTAAACTTAAAATGTACCTCATCGCTCAGAATAGACATATGCTCAAGGCAGAAGTCATCCGTCATGGAACTTCATCAGCATTATTGGGTTTACTGGCCATGAATGAATTTGCCCAATAGTCTTACTAATGCAAAGTTTAATAATCAATTTTCTTGTAACAGGTAAAGCTGAGAAAGTCACCTGTTATTTGCTCAAACTGATGTTGAATGACATCAGTTCAGTAAAATGAAGTATTGCGCTCATCCAAAATGAGAGTAACATAATTGATTTAAAGTAACTCCACCTAATAGCTTTAATCAAGTAACTAAAATAGTCTTTCAGAATATTTTCCATTATAAACTCTAGCCTATGTTGCCACATAAGCCAGACTTGGCTCTGGGATGTTTTGAGAATCAGGGAGAATTCTCCATAACAATAGAGATGTTTCTGAAATTAAGCCAATGTATGCTAAGTGTCTTATCAACGTACCTTGGATGTTTTGGACAGAGACACTGTCTGCAGCACTGTCTGAAGCTGCTGCCTCCTGTCTGCCTGTCAGCATATATTGCTCTTTCTCTCTTCATAAAGATCTTAATAAATAATCATATTTAGCCTTCTGATTGATGGAGTCTATGTAGATCAATCGCCTGAAACAGCATGAACTCTCCGACCACAATCCTAAACAGGAAAATTACATTGATTATAATTTTAAATTCCAATTAAATGTAAATATTTATTTTTATTATGTTTATAAAAAATAACATTAACAATTAAAAGCTAAAACAATTCAGGCCATGCTCAAATATCACATCGATTTTCTTAGCAAAGAGCAAAGCAAGCAAACTAATGAAAGAATTATCCCTTAAATAACTGGATTTTCTCAGATTAAGCAGTATAGAAGCTCTCTAAATTTAGAACCACTTGAAAGTCACCTTTTTTATATGCTTTATTTAGAAGAACCAAGGTTAATATGGAAGAACCTTCCTTTTACTTTGAGTTTTTTTTGTTTTATCAATGTTTTTTATCAAAACTGTGTTAGTGTGATCCAGTAGCAAGCCTCCCAGACAGATGCAGCATTCACGACATCCTGTTACATGGGTTCAGTCGCATTTCCATCACGGGTAGGAAATGTTATTCTGTGAGAAAAGGCCTCCAATTGTAGCAACTATCAGCTTTCACTCATTCAAGAACAGCCCAAATATATTTTTTTTTCCTTCCTTCCTTCCTTCCTTCCTTCCTTCCTTCCTTCCGCGCCTTCCTTCCTTCCGCGCCTTCCTTCCTTCCGCGCCTTCCTTCCTTCCGCGCCTT
>VWZN01008673.1:1125-20473 GCA_013396955.1 Regulus satrapa
AAGAAAGGAGAGAAGCATGGGCCACTCTTGCAAGAGAAAGCATAGATTCCGGAGATAACGAAGCGATGACAACAGCTATGGAATTAGCCTGTCCGGTAACATTTACTCCTATGGCAGGGGGAGGGTTACAAGCAGCTATTACAGCACTAGATTAGGAACTTCTATCACAATTAAGAGCTACGGCTAGTCAGTTCGGGGTGACCGGAGAGCCGACTAAACAAATGCTTGACTATATATAGAGAACGCAGATTTTGTTGCCAGCTGACAGTCGGAGAGTTGTAAAACTCATATTTACCCAACATCAACAGTTGCTTTTTAATGCCCGCTGGCAAGCTTTGTGTCAAGAGAGTGTGGCAGTTGTGCAGCAGCCGGGTTGAGATAAATATCCTTTATTTGAGATAACTCTAGAAGAACTCTTAGAGGAGTAGGACCATTCGCTCGCACTGAGGCACAAGCTTTGATTGGACCAGATAAATTAAGAGAAAGTATAAAGTTAGTTCAAGCGGCAATAAACAGAATAAAGGAACCAGGAAGAATTCCCTCTTATATGAGAATAAAACAAAGAAGAGAAGAACCTTTTAGCTTATTGATAGATCGAGTGGCCAATGCAATTGAGAGAGCCAGAGTACAAGATTTTATGAAAAGAACCTTGTTGAAACAGTGTGCATTGCAAAATAGCAACAATGCCACAAAGAATGTCTTAAATACTCTAAGAGCTAATTAGTCCATACAGAAAGCTTTAGACCTCATGGCGAGCATACCAGTAAAGACACAGGCAATGCTAGTAGAAGCAATAAGAGATTTAAGTTCAGGGTTAAAAGAACAAGCAGCCGCCTCTCAGACCCAGGTACTAGCAGCTCTTGCTCCCTTACAAGAGGCAGTCACTAATAGTCCACGAGCTCCATCTACTGGCCAAATGAGATGCTTGCTGATCATTCCACCTGGAATGCTTCATTTCTCCCACCGATCCGACAGGCTGATGCTTCAGGAATTACTCAATGTAATGTGTCGGGCACTAAGCTGTATCCAAGCTCACTTATGGCTACAAACTATCAGTGC
Source organism: Regulus satrapa (assembly GCA_013396955.1). NCBI lineage: Eukaryota > Metazoa > Chordata > Aves > Passeriformes > Regulidae > Regulus > Regulus satrapa. Next base: position 2,185 of record VWZN01008673.1, read on the forward strand.
TGCAATAATTAGAGAATGAGGAAATGGATTTTTACTTATTGAAATTTGAAAGGTAATTTGGGACAATGTAACTAAATTTCAGAGGGAATTTCAATCCTGGTGGTCTTCAAACAAATGTGCCTATGACCCAGTCACTAATAAGGCTATAGCTTTTTTATGGGCAATAAGAAATACTTCAGTGTATATCTAACCTAGTTCTGGCCAGGACAGGGTTACATTTTTGTAGTAGCACGGAGGGGGCATGGCTAGTTTTCAGAGGTTATTCTATACCACTTCTGGTCATTGCTAGGGAGGGGAAAAAAGACTTGCTTCAGAGGGGTTGAGAAAACATAATGGGTGGAGCGGTCCAGTATTGTTTATTTCAAGGGGCTTTCCATGTAAATAGTTCTTTGTTCTTATACCTTTTATTATTAATATTGCTGCTGTTACTGTTGGTTTTCTTATCTCGTTGCTGTTTCAAGCAAATTGTTCTTATCTCAGCCCATGATCTTTGCCTTTTGTGCCTCAAAAATTGGTGAAGGGGGTGGAAGGGGCAGTGGTTTTAGCAGGAGTATTAAATTTGAAAATACCATTCCTAAACCACAACAATACCATACTCTATCCATTGCAACACTGTACATAGGCTTTCAAAAACAATCACATACACAGAGCACGGCAAACAATTGATGTAGATGCTTGTATGGTGAGAGTATGACAGGGACTTATATGTTAAAATAGCACTTAAGAAGCCCAATATAATGTTTAGAAGCAGAACAAAGTATTTGTCACTTTGAAATGTACTCCAATGATGATCCTGAATCTGTCCAGGTATACATAGGACAAGGATGTGCATGTTTAAGAACTCCTTGTGTTAACAGCAAATAACACAAAGAGTCAACTTTCTAACCACTCTAATCTATGTATTCATAACTTTATTAACACAGCAGGATGCGATGTCAACTCTTCCCTACAAGAAACTGTGTTCAAGAACATATACGACAACTTTGTGTTATATGACAGTCTCCAACACTTAATGGAATGGATATTACCCTGGTAAAAAACCGTTGGAACATCCTGATCTACACAAACTGGTAAAACAACTGAAAAGGGAAAGTTGGAAAACACTAATCACTGTCCCAAATAATGTGGAAAAACTACATCATGTCCTAGAGCGAATGAAAAGGGATGGAGAACATAACTAGTGGGACATCTGGTTTGGATGCTGTTGGGAGGAAACAGGTAAAAGCAGAAGAATGGTGAGAAGGGTGGTAGATTTTCTCAAGGGACGTTGCAGCTGGGAATGCCAAGGGCTGGAGAATAACAGTGTGGGAAACTCCATGTATTATGCCTACTGCTGTTAATCCTCTGTTTTGAGAAGTAGAATCTCTGTGTAGAGATAACAGGTGTTTGCAGAGACTTGGAGACCCTCTCACAGACATGCTTGAGCTCCAAGTCTTAGGAAATGGAAGATCAAATCTCAGAGATCATAAAAAGCACAGAGGAGATCACAGCATGGTGGTAAACTACACATGTGTAGGCCCTTGATAAATGGGTGCAAACAGAAGCCCCACCACCCACTAGGAAGGACTGAATTTGATGGTGCTGTGTTCCCGTCTGTGTGTCTCCACCCAGGTGTTGCTTCAGGATCCTCCACTTAGTGAGGTAATGAAATAAATTTATTCCTTGCATTTCAGCCGTTATTTTGTGGTTGTTCTGGCCACCTGCCTGTATCAACTCACACATTTGTCATAGTCAACAAGATCCAGGAACAACCATGCCATGGAGAAGGAAAAAGTCAGGGACTTGGGAGGCTGTGATGATGACTCTGCATTTGGGGATGGCCAAGCACTGAACGCTGGACCCCTGTGGCCGCTTTGCTAGTGATAACGGCTCCACTGGATGCATGGCCTGAAATAGATGATGGGACAGTGGTTACCCCCCAAACAATTTAATCAGATATGCATGGATTACCATGGAAAGCAGCATGTATGTCTGCCAGCAAGTTAGAGGAGAGATTTGGATCTTTGTCAGTTACTTGTCTTAGAGCTCGACCATGAAATTATAGCATTACAGAGCCAAGTATGAGAGTTGAAAGAGGAAATTGATGCTCTAAAGGATGCAAAATAGTTTGCATGAGAAGCATTTACTACTCAAAAGGAGCTGTGCTGTGAGCAGCAATGCACTATAGAACAGCTGGTGGAGTGCATTGCTAACAAACAAAGGCAAAAATATGGGAAAAGTAAGGTCTCAACTTCCCAAGTTTGTGCTCCTATTAAGAACCCATCATATGAGATCTCAAGGAATGGAATGGAAATATTTGAACAGGGTCCTCAGACTCCGAGATTAAGTTTGAGACAGACTTGTCAGATAAGGAGGTGATAGAAGCATGACCCCTCATACAAATGGAGGAGCAGCAGCATCAGATGGATGGAGTGGTACAGATCACATGGATATACCCCAAATAAGTTACGAGAATTTTTAGAGACCTATCGGCAAAAGAATGGAGAGAGAACACTGGCATGGATTTTATAAGCTTGAGACAGTGGTGCTGTGTCTATTCACTTATTAGTGAGTCAAAATTATTAACTCCTATAGCCATTGATAATAAAATCCAACAGGGGTATATTCAACTAAGGAATATCAGGGGTCCTTATGGATGGGATATTGCTGCAGCTACATTGTATCAATGGCTGTGTACAGCAGTTTTAACAGCACAAGCAGACACTGCTGAGTTAGTGTCGTTCCTCAGAAACTGGTGTACAATGGAAAAAGGCATTAGATTACTGCAGCAGGTGGGAGTAGCTCATGCCCTGACCATAGGATCTAATCCTGACGAACTAGCAGTAATGAGAAGCAAGAAAATACAGTTTGTGAAAGGGGCACCTGATGAATTGAAACCCCTGACTGTATCAACAGTAATGAATGGTACTGGCAACATAAGTACCTCAACAAACGCCTTGATGGATACTGGGGCTATGGTCTCAGAGCCAGCTGTGGAGGTAGTGAGAGAAAATGAGCCAGCAAGGCTGAAGAGTCACCTTCAGATGACAAGGAAACAAATGTGGAAAAATCTTGCCCAAGCCAGTGTTCCACACTGTCCCAGTTTGAGACAAATTTGGGAGGAAACTTTCCAAAAGGGTCATGTGAGATGTTGCGTAGTGATTCATGTCATTATAGAAATACGCCATGAAATCAGTACAAAACAAGAATGCTGAGTTTTAAAGCAAAACATGGACATGAGACACAAGAAAAGATAATGATTTAATTAGTTTTTCTTGTTCAAATCACTTTGCTGTAAATTGCTACTTTTTTTTACGTTTCGCTATTGTTTTAGCACATAACATTAATTGTATCCATTTCTTATGCATAAACTTTATCCATGTATAAAGAAAACTGCGAGCTTGTTGCAGACATGTAAGAACTTGTCACTGTTGTACCTACTTGCTAAGAGTGAAACCTGGCTATCATGTTCGAGCCTTCTCCAGACCTGCTGGGGACTTGTAGCCACTGCAGCTTGCCTACAAGCTTGGGGGCTGGTGAACATGTTGGGGCTTGCTCAGACTTGTACTCAGCACAGCAGGCAAGTCACAGCCCAACCAGAGACTGCCTATAAAAGGGGCAGCGACCAGGGGTAGTACAGACATGTTGGTGGAGCGCAGACTCCCCGTGTCTCCAGCACTGTTTGCTCGTCCCTTATCAATGAACTAATAAATTGCCTGATTGATCAACCAACTCGACTCTGCCAAGCAAAATTTATAACAGTTGTCTCCTCTAAAATGCAGATTTCAGCAGATCAGGTGATAGGGGATACACAGCATCATAAAGTCACCCCAAGACACACAGTCAGAAATAGATGGAATTACAACATCAGAAATGTTTCGCCGTTGGCAAAGGTAGCACCTACAAAAATAAATAATCCCACCACCACCCTTCCTGCCACCTCAAAGCACTTTATTTCCTGACAGATGTTCCCCCACACTGCCCTTGCTGCAGCCTCTCACCAGGAGAGGGATTGATGCCCCTGTATCCCTCTCACTGTAAAGTGGCATCTGGAGGGACTTTGCATGTGTCTGGTGGATACAGGCGCAGAAGTTACCATATTACATGGTGATAGTGCTCCTAATGAAGCTACTTTGCAGATCTGTGGCTTGGGAGACAGTTCCATCCCCCACCTTCCAAGCTAAGGTTGCTTTAACAATAGAAGATGTCACCCCATTTGTCCTGAAGGTGTTAATTTCCCCAGTTAAAGAATATATCTTGGGAAAGAGTGTGCTGCAAGGCCACACTGTTGAAACACTGAATGATCGTTTTTGTTTTGTGACTTCATGTTGAAAATATCTATTAAATAGTTGGCTTTTCGCTAATATTAAAATGAAAAGTAGTATGTGTAGTGCTAGATTAATATGATTTTTTAGTTCTGTTGTTAACAAAGAAATTTAGAAGTGTTGTAAATGTTTTTTTACAGCATTTGGTTTTTTAACAGATAGCAAATCTCTCTTGCATTCTTGAGAGAAAGCTTATCAGGGGAGAAAGACAGAAAACCTGGAGAAAAGAATTTATGACCAGAAGAAGTACACAAACTGGTGCCATTGGGGGCGGGGGGGTTGTTCTTGAATTATGCATGAAGGTGTATGAATATGTAACAAGTCAATGCATTTAACGAAAGGTATCTTATATTGAGGTGGGCTCTTTTGGCGGCATGCCAGGAGACACCCAGCTAGCTGCTTTGCTCTATTATACTCCTCAATTATTTTTATTATTAATAAACCTTAAAACTATAATAGAGAAGTGAACCTTGTTTTTCACACTCCACAAGTGGCATTTGCCACTTGATCTATAACTGTTTTGTGTGGGGTCCTGAAGTGGGTTCCTGTTGCGCTGCCAATGCCTGCCAAGGTAGTAAATGTAAAGCAGTATCCCATTCCAGGGGGAGAAGAGGAAATTACTCAGTTCAGGCCCTACAACAAGAGAGAATCTTTAGAGAAACCATGACTGCTTTTAACAACCCCATTTGGCCTGTTCAAAAATTGGATGGCACTTGGAGAGTGACTGTTGATTACAGAAAATGGAACAAAATCACTCCCCAACTTGTAGTTATGGTACCAGATATAGGAAAAATCAGGAAAAAATCTACAGCCCTGGAAGGTGGTAATGGACCTTGCTAATGCTTTTTTTTTCAATAGCTATTGCTTCAGAGACTCAAGATCGGTTGGTCTTTACCTGGCAACAAAAGCAATATACTTTTCAGGTATTGCCTCAGGAATGTAAACACAGTCCCTCCATTTGCCACTAGATGGTGGCAGCTGATGTAGCACTGTGGTTGGGTGCTGTCACTGTTCACCATTATATTGATAATCCATTGATTATGGTGCAGTCACAAGAAATTGAAGCAGCTGCTAAATTGCTGAAAGCCTGCTTACAAGACTGAGGCTGGGCAATTAATCCACAAAAAATACAGGGCCCTAGTACAACTGTGCAGGTTTGGGGGATAATTTGGCATGGGCAGCTTAGAGAAATACCAAACACAGTCCAGCAAACAGTCCATCAATTCCCTGTACTGACCATGGTGAAACAACTGCAAAGTTTCCTGGGACTTTTAGGGTAGTGAAGAACATTTATTCCACACCTAGTGGTACTGATGCGCTCTCTGCAGAAATGGACTGGGATGATGTTTTGTGATTGCTCTGGCCACCTGCCTGTGTCAACTCACACAGATGGTCTCCAACTGCAATGGGCATTCTGGACTTAATGTTACATTCTGTTATTGTAATATTGTTATTAATCGGAATCTGGTTTTTATTAGTAATCACTGTATATATGTGTGGCACCTAATCCAACAAATAAGAATACTAACCCTTCCAGAAGTATATAAAAACTGAAATAATTAGTGGGTTTTTTGCCAGAATCAATAGCTAACTCTATATTATGCTCTGTTTAATATTTCTGGCTAAATTCTAACTTATTTTGATAATAACTTTGTGTGTAAACATGTAATGTATAATTATGAAATAGCTAATACTACCAAACCACATGAGTTAAGTTAAAATAGTAAACCTTATGAGATTGATGTACCTCAACGTATTTAAGTATAATGTACGCATATGCAGTGGATGCTTTTATAGCATGAAGGCAAGAGATACCTGCATTACCATTTCATGAGACAATGATTGACTAAAGTTACATGGTAAAGTGTAGCAGGATGCTCTGCCTGGAATGGGGAAAACAACTGGAACAATGTTCTATTTGCAAAGCTATCAGAGATAAATGAAGGGGGAATCCTGTTGCTTTTGGTGTTGAAGAATGATGAAACCAGTGTGACTCATCAATCCCAAAGTTAAACACCCTGATAGTGAGATGAAGATGTGGTGAAGCTGGTAAAATATCTGGATAAAGGAACAAATTATACTACTGATAACTTATCTAAAGCTGCTGAGCTGACACAGCTGGTCTGGAGACATATGACTGACAGTCAATCACTTTATGCTATAAAAGCCCAGTCCCAAATTTTAATGTCAGGATCTTTTAACACACCCCATTTTGAAGTGTATCTGTGGAAATTCCTCCCTTAAATGGGGACATCTCTCAAGGTTACTCCTTGAGGCTGAGCAGAGATTTGCCCTTGATCATTGGTATGAGTGAGTAACATCAATCTCTACTTAATTGTTTTTGCTAGCTTTAATATTGCTTCAAAATAATGCACTATACTATACTAGTAGTTATAGCTCCTATACTGAGCAGTAAATAATTCTCATTAAGATATTTTTGTCTAATCATTATCATAATAAGTCATACATATTTATATAAATACATCTGGTTTGTCATCCTTAATCCTGCAGGACAAAGTTGTATAAAGGTTCAATTACACCTATATAATCCTTTAGACATAAACTGTTAACCAAGTCTGGGGCTAAGATTGGATCTAGCTGCACCCAGGCTCCTCTCTGAGAAGTTTTAGAAAGCAAGGCGGTCCTTTCTGAACCTCGTGACTCAACCAGAGGGCTTCTCTAATAAACTCTGAAGCTGTCCCATTCTGCTGCAAAACAGCCACTGTGCCCCAAACCTGTAGCACTGCATGGACTTGCAGGACCTAGCACTTGGAGTGAATGAACTCAACAGACTTAAAGGGTCCATAGTCCATAGACTAAGGGAGTATATCTGTGTGTATATCTATCAAAAGACAGATGATGGGGTACTGGGAACTGTGTGACCTGGAATGATGTAAATGGTATGGAATTAGGGGTGGAAAACATTCTGGTTTCTGCTGGGAGAGTTAATTTTCTTCTCAGTAGCTGGTACAGTGCTGTGTTTTGGATTCAGTATGAGAATAATGCTGATAATACACTGATGTTTTGGTTGCTGCTGAGCAGTCCTTACCCTGAATCAAGGGCTTTTCAGTGTCTCATGCTCTGCCAGTGAGGAGCTGCACAAGAAGGTGGGAGTGAGCACAGCTGAGACAGCTGACCTAAACTGGCCAAAGGGATATTCCACACCATAGAACATCATGCCCAGTATATAAACTGGGGGAAGTTGGCTATGAGGGGCCAATTGCTGCTCAGGGAAGTACTGGACATCAGTGGGTGGTGAGCAACTGTACTGTGCATCACTTGTTTCTCTTGGCTTCTGTAACTCTATGTCCTTCTTGTGACAATTATTAGTAATATTATTTGTATATTTTTATTATTGAATTTTAAAAAATTATTAAATTGTTCTTATTCCAAATTGATTCTCCTTCCCACTGGGGGTACAGATGGGGGAGTGAGCAGGCATCTGTGTGGTACTTAGTTACTTAGGGGGTAAAACCATGACATTATTTTATAACAGAAATCAGCTGATACAAGCTGAATGCCTTTGTGAACTTGCACCCAATCCCTGTTTTTTTCTACTGTACTTAAATATAAGTTTGTTTCACTTTTTTTCTAGTTTTTGGAGTGGACAAGGAAAATTAAAATTGTAATAATTGGGAAAAATCATATTCTCAAACATCAGACAGAAAAGCAACATTACCTAGAAATAAGTAAAAATAACAAATATTCATGTTATGGAAGAGGTGCACTAAACCACAAGATTTAGGAAAACGAAAACATACAACGAAAACACTTGTAGCTGATGTTCTGATCACTACACTTTATGTACTGTATTCTGACAGAAGCTATTTTAAAAACATAAACTCATTATGTTAATGTATGTAACATCTGGTGTAATGATTCTCTGAAGAGGTGTGCATATGGGGGAGCAGAGGAAATCAGCTAACAAGTGTTTTATTAATGCATGTGGAGTGCTGAAATAGTTCTGAAGTCAGAACCTTTACCTTACTTCTGGTCTTAGGTATAAAAATTGTCAGCAAGCTGAATTTTAGCAGATTCAAGTAAACTTATGTTCAGTCACATTTCAAGAGATACGAACTGAATTTCTAATTAAGTTTTAAGAGAATAGGAATGAAAAATATATTTGTATATTCACACTGAAGATAAATATCAGAATCAAACCATGGTGTAATTGCTACAATTACCAGAAGCAAACAGTTTTAAGAGTTTAATAACTCTCACTAGCACAGCTTTCACTTATATCAGTAACAATTTCAGTGTGCAGAATATAGTAGTAAGAGTAAACTTACCTACAGTAGCTCTAATTAAGGGGGAGGAATCACCAATATTGTTCAAACATTCACTTTTAATGAAGTCAGTTACCCCATTTGGAAAGTTGTGAAAATGTGCTTTTACATTATTCTTCAAGATAAGACCACTCAAGGAACGTGTTGGCTCATCTGCAAAAGAAAATAATTGTATTTATAACTTCCATCAGTTCTTAGGATAAAGCAGTTTTGCAGAACAATGCAACAAGATCAAAGCTTACAGTAATAAATATTAATCTTTATTTCCTTATCCTTCCTTTCAAATACAACCATCAGTTTACGTAGCAAAGGTTTTTAGTTTCAGAGTTCATTTGTGAGCAGGTTCATGTTTAGTTCTTCAACCAAGGACATAAGTAACTTGGCATTATTTCTGAAGCATGCTGAAAGTGAGATGCAGATGTTCTACATAGAAAGGATTAGTTTATAGTATAGAAAAATTTAAAGTTTACATCAATCCTAATCAACCAATAAAGCTAATTTTAATCAGCATTTTAGCCTTTGGTCAGTTGTACACCCCCAGCCTACCCACTGGTGGGGTGGTGTGAGAAGCAGAAAAGGCCTTGGCTCTGTGTAAGCCCTGATCAGCAGTAATGAAAATATCCCTGTGTTACCATTATTTCCAGCACAAATCCAAAACTCAGTCCCATACCAGCCACTGTGAAGAAAATTAACTCTACCTCAGCCCAAACCAGAACAGAAGCCCTGATTTTGGCAAGAAGTAAGGATGTTTAAAGTTCATTTGCATCAAGAGTTACAGTTTACACACAGATCTATTCTAGGCCTTCAAAACTATTAACATCCCCAAAGAAATATAAGAAAAATAAGAGATATAACTTTCAAATATAAAATATTTTAAAACTAAAAGTTAGTGCATCATTACGCAAGGACTCTTATCATACCCATGATGACTGACTGAGGGCCATTAAAAATACTTTCTAGTGCAATCAGTGCTAGTTGAACAAAAATAGCACTTTTAAAAAGAGGGGCTACTGCTAAAATTAATTTTAATCAACTGATTATGAGTTCCAAAACCAGAATGCTGTATATGAGTATTAGAACAAGATTTAAAAGTATATTTCAGTCTTTCTAAAGAAGCACTAATTTTCATCCTCTGTAACTGTAAATATTAATTTACAAACATCACTCTTACATAGAATTCAGTTACTTCATGAACCAGGAATCCACCCGATGCATATATATTTAAAAGAATTCTATAACTGCCTATACTACAGGTTTTAAATACCTACCAACTTTTAAACAACATAAAAATAAAAGTTCTTGCAGGGCATTGCATTTCAAGGGCCAAAAACATTTCTAGGAGAACAAATTTACAATTTTAAATAAAAATACCAAAAACTATGAGTGAACATACCTCTGTCAACTACAGAATGTGATTATGAGATGTGACAAGCATTATTATTATTATTATTGTCATTATAATTATTATCATCATTATTATTATTGCTTGGCAAGTCAAATAAAGTAATTTTGTAATTTTGCTTAAAATTTTGAACATGTCAATAACAAAGGTCAGGCGGAGAACATCCTAAAGGAGGACATTCTTACTTGAACTCTTGATCAGTCTCAGGTTTACCTGAAATGCTCTCTGAATTCAAAGTAAAATCTCTCCATTAATTATTACACTAATTTAAGATGTCCAAATATTATTTCCTTGCATATCCATAATCCACTGATAGGTATGCACATATCCAAGAAATCCAGTCCTCCATAAGCAGTTATTCAGAATTAATGCTGTCTGGCCAGGAAGGAAGCCAAAGGAGTTTTCCTTTCATTTACATATTATTTACAGCCCTCGCAAGCCACAATGAAAGCATTATTTTTAGCAGCTACAGTTAGACACAGAATCACAGAATCATTCAGGATGGAAAGGACCTTTAAAATCTTCAAGTCTAACCATTAACCCAGTACTACCAAGTCCACCACCAAACCATGTTTTCAAGTGCCACATCTACACAGCCTTCAAATCCCTCCAAGGATGGTGACCCCATCACTCCTGGGAAGCCTATGCCAGGGCTTGACAACCCTTTCATTGCAAAACTTTTCCCTAATACCCAACCTAAACCTCCCCTGGTGCAACTTGAGGCTATTTCCTCTCGTCCAGTCACATGTTAACTGGGAGAAAAGGCCAACCCCCACCTGGCTACAACCTCCTTTCAGGTAGTTGTAGACAGTGATAAGGTCTCTCCTGAGCCTCCTTTTCCTAAGGCTGAGCCCCCTGAGCTCCCTCAGCTGCTCCTCATCAGACTTGTGTTCCAGACCCATCCCCAGCTCCATTGCACTTCTCTGGACATGCTCCAGCATGTCAGTGACTTTCTTGTAGTGAGGGGCCCAAAATTGAACACAGTACCTAAGGTGCAGCTTCACTAGTGCCAAGTACAGGGGACCAATTACTGCTGGCAACACTTTCTGATACAAGCAAGGATTCCATTGGCCTTCTCGGCCACCTGGGCACACTGCTGGCTCATGTTCAACCACTGTCAACCAGCACCTCCATGTCCTTTTCCATGGGGTCTCTTTCCATCCACTCTTCCCCAAGCCTGAGGTGCTCCAGGGGGTTGCTGCGACCCAATGGCAGGACCTGAAGTACGGCCAGGATGAAAAATTATGACCAAAGCACTCTCTTGCAACCCTATAAACAGCAGTCCAAAGTAAGACCTCTTGAGCTCTCCTGGCCTGCAGCACCTGCAACCAGCAACCTCCCTGAGTGAAACCTCTGAGATACAGCGAACTCTTAAGTTTGCTATACTCAGAGGATTGCCGAACAACAATAAATCCTGGGCTGATACCTCCACTCCTCAAGGCTTGACCCTTTGCCCATTGAGAAGATGCAAAGGCATCTGAAGTGAGTTTTTCACTAGCTTTGAGAGGAATTTTTCACAGGTATATTGTAGAGACTCTTTATATCTGTGTGCATGTAAGTGCACATATGCTACAGCAAATGTGGGAGAAACGCTGCTAAGATTCTTAAGCACTTTAGATTTGTAAATTAGGCCTGTAAGCAAGTTACTGTTGTGCTACAGTAAATCATATATGAATTCATTACTAAATAGTTTAACTTAAGTTATAACAAGTTAAATACTGTTAAGGTGCTGTCAAGTTTAAGTTACGATAAGTACTAATAAGTTTAAGAACTGTTAAGTAAAAGTGCTGTTGGACCTTTAGGCCATATTAGTTTTTATCCTTACCGTTTCTATGCTTTTGTCTCTGATAATTTTGGGTTTATTTCAGTTTGGATCTATTGACTATATTTTTTTTTGGTTTGCCTTTCCTCAGTGTGCCTTAACCATCTAGTTAGTTGAGTAAACCTTGCCAATGAAGGTTGTGTTTTTACTTTTATTTTAAACCTGTTTTTACTGATACCTTTNGACACCTGCACGGGGAAGAGGGGAGAAGGGGGGGAAGAGGGGAGAGGAAGCGAGCCGCAGTATGATTTGGAAAGTCTCTGTGTGAGAACTTAATTGGAGAGTACCATTCATAATCCATTACAGCCTTATTTGGTGCTCAATGTGCAGCACAAAGCATTGAGATAACAGATCTGACCAGTGAAGGCTGGAAATTAATTTGATCTAACCATTTGTTGTATTAGGTGCAAAGCCACTGGTCTCAATGTTGCTTGGTCGGTTCATCTGGGTGTGGTGCCTAACCATGTGTATGTTCCCATATATGCTCCGTGTGATGCTCTTTTTCAGAGCAGGGAGAGGGATCAGGATTGCTTTGTTGCTGTACTGTAGGATATCAGTTTATGACATGATAATATCAAGTGCAATGAGGGTCATTTGGGATGTGTATTCAGTGTTGCTGAATACAGCAACAACTGTTGTTGTATAATTGTACCCAGTCTCTGGGGGAAACAGAGGAGGATGATTTTCCCCAGCCTTTAACCCCCTTTTCCTCCTTCAGGCCTGTTACAACAGCTTTTGGGAATTTTGAATCCCCTTTGGATGTTAAGGAAAGCATATTCTTGTTGCTACATCTGCCAGGTCTCCTCAGTGTAGTCCACACCATGTTCAGAGTTAAGGAAGTGGTTTCTAGGGAGGTTATTAAGAGATCTGCCCTGTGGGCAGATTTTTTTGGGAAAATCTCTGCTTCAATGGTTTGAAAGTTCAGCCCTGAAGAACTAAAGGATCCTGATAAAGTGACATAATATTTTTCAAGGAGAATGCTGAGGAAACTCCAGAGAGGAGCAACTTATTGAAATGTACTGGGCTTTGGCTACTATTTATTGGACACTGCTTATCACTAGACAGCATCCTCAGAGAGAGGAGGAGGAAAGCAGACCAACAAGCACTGTGGCCACTCAAACTGTAGCTGAAGTAAAGGAACAACCCTTATTGGTGGAAATTGCCCCTATACAGAAGAAGAAATCCAAGACTAAATCAGTTTGTATAGTGAGGGATGAAGAGGAAGCAGGGCCCTCAGAAAAGAAGGAAGAGGTAGGGCCAGAGATAATCACCTGATCCCTATCCCCAGTTAAGCTGGGAGATATGTGAAAAGATTTCAGCCTCCAGTTGAGTGACCCCCTACTGACCTGGCTGCTCCAATGCTGGGATATTGTGGCCCACTATATGAAACTAGATGGTAGTGAAGCCAAGCAACTGGGATCCCTGTCCCGGGATGTAGGCATCAACAAGGAGATTGGGAAGATAACAAAAGCTCTCATCCTCTNCCCATATATGCTCCGTGTGATGCTCTTTTTCAGAGCAGGGAGAGGGATCAGGATTGCTTTGTTGCTGTACTGTAGGATATCAGTTTATGACATGATAATATCAAGTGCAATGAGGGTCATTTGGGATGTGTATTCAGTGTTGCTGAATACAGCAACAACTGTTGTTGTATAATTGTACCCAGTCTCTGGGGGAAACAGAGGAGGATGATTTTCCCCAGCCTTTAACCCCCTTTTCCTCCTTCAGGCCTGTTACAACAGCTTTTGGGAATTTTGAATCCCCTTTGGATGTTAAGGAAAGCATATTCTTGTTGCTACATCTGCCAGGTCTCCTCAGTGTAGTCCACACCATGTTCAGAGTTAAGGAAGTGGTTTCTAGGGAGGTTATTAGGAGATCTACCCTGTGGGTAGATAGTCATTACTGATAATTACCAAGGAATTGCCCAAATTTTCCAACTAGAAGAGGCTGCACTATGCTATAAACAGTTTGTACAAATATCCATAAAAATAAGCCAACAGTAAGTAACTACATTATATTAGAATTAAGGCTTCAGAATGAAGATTCTAGAGACATAATATTTGGACAACTCTAGGATGTGATTGTGTAGTTTCAGGTAGGGTAAATTTCTTCTCAGTAGCTCTTACAGTGCTGTGTTTTGGATTTAAAATGAGAATGGTGTTGATAACATGCTGATGTTTCCATTTTTTGCAAACTCATTTACCCTACATTGAAGAGTTTTTTCTTGTCTCATATTCTGCAAGCAAGGAGGTTCACAAAAGAAACTGGGAGGGAGCACAGATGACCCAAACTGACCAAAGGGATATTGCACACCATAGAACATCCTACCCAGTATATAAACTGGTAGGAGTTACCCAGAAGGGTGGCTGATCTGGGTTCAGGAAGGAGGGTCTGGCATCAGTCAGCAGATGGTGAGCAATTGCATTGTGCATCACTTGTTTTTCCCTTTTTATTATCATTATATTATTTACCATTAGTATTGTATTTTACTTTATTTTCAATTATTAAGCTGTTCTTATCTAAACATACAAGTTTTACTTTTGATTCTCCTTCCCATTCCACCAGGGTGGGGGGGAAGATATGGGGGTTGAGCAAGCAACTGCAACAGTAATCTTCTAAATATTTAATAGATTGATTACTAGGGAGATCACAATCACAACTGGATTTAGCAGCATGTTTTATAACATGTATAGTCATGATTCATTACCATGATGTACAAAGTTATTCTACAATTTCACTGTAGTCTGATAGAAGTATGATGCTCCCTCAGTTTTTTTAAAGATTTCATTGGACTTTTAGGATGGAATCTCTTTCAAGACTGAAACTACAAGCACCATGTTATCAGATCTTTTTCCACAAAGATTCCCAAGAGGATAAAAAGAGTTCTTCTACATGACTATGGAGATCAACCCACTAGCACAATGAGTATAGAAATCAGTTTCCTTTTTCTTTCAAGCGAAATAAAATAATTTTTTTAAAGAAAAAAATAGAATAAACCAGTCAATATCCCAAAAACTTACCTTCAGACTTCAACTTTGTAAGAACAAAAATCAGGTAGTTGTTGAAATCTGGATACTGATTGAGTTGTTCTAGTTTCTGAAGAGAAAAACTGTTAAGGAAATTAAAATCATACACAGCATTTATAGCTTTCTGAATACTATGATTGAGCTATGTACTGCTGCACCATTTAAAAATTCTATGACTATAAGCTCACAACATAAAGGCTACAAACAATTTGAAAACAATTTCTGTAATTTTCATACTGAAGCAGTAGTTTTTTAATTATGTTGAAATCTGAGAAAATAATCCAGGAACAAACACAGAAATTCCCACCTTCCCCAAACCCCCTACATTCCTCTGCACAGTTTTAGATTTCAAAATTTACACTTAAAAGCCAACAAAACCTAAGGAATCCACTGAGACACAATCACATAATACATCACTTTTTTTACTCCACAATAAATAAAAGCATTTAAGCATTAAAATACAACTATGATGATTTTTATAAGCTAGTCACTTTCATATTAGTCATATACATTTTTATGATGCTAACTAGCCAGTCTGAGCTTTCAACTGTGAGAAACTGTTTCATTGTAAATGCCCAGATATTTGTACACAGAAGTTCATGTTTATCCATGGCCTCTTTTAAAAGAAATCCTGTACACAGAACAGTTTTCTAGAGTGACACCTCTCTGAAAAAGTATCTTAATAGCAATATCAACCTCTTTACTATGTTCTCTGGGGCAACTGCAAGAAGAATTATGATATTTCTGAACAGTTAGAAGGTACATAGTTGTTTTTCTAAAATTTGTCATTACTTTTGCCTCAAATTTCTAAGTATTCTGCCACTGCTTGCCTAGAACAGCATTCTGGTATTCTCCTTGTATCTTGTTCTCACACCCTGGTATTAATTACTATTATGCTCAACAATATTTTAAGTCATAAGCATGCAGTTACCAAATATACTAGATATCATCAGTATGGCAAACAAGACATTTAACAAAAAATATTTTTAGAACTAGTAAGATTATTTGCTTCATAGGCATTTATTTTACTTGTTGTACAGCTAAAGCTCTAAATATTCAAAGTTGCTAAACCCTAGCCATACAGATTTATGTTGACATTGATGGCCGTTCCACTGATCAATAGCCAGATGCCATTATTTGAAGCAGACCTTTAAAATGCAATTTTACATGAAAGCTACACTATAATTACTGTTGCTATAATCATTTTTGTATTTGAAATACTAAAGAGCACATGTCTAAATTTGGGGCATTATCAGAATACTTAGCAACTTCTGTATAGTATTTTTCATAGGAAGCAATACCATCTTAAGAATCTGAAACACAGCTGCAAAAACAAGGTGAAATCTACCTTTACCTTTCAGGTAAGAACAGAAGCTTTTCAAGGTTTGACCACATCTACTAGGAAAGTCTAGAAGTCGAGCAAATTTGGCTTCAAGGTAAACTCCTAACACAACATACATACATATGTATTCTCACTTACATAAATAAGTTTTGTTGCCTTTTGTGAAGACCTTCAAGCAAATGCCTTAAATAAAAAGGGATCAAAATGATGAACTCATATTCTTCATAGGAGGATATCCTTTCAGGACTTCTAGATATTTTAAAGCATCTCTATAGTTAGCTCAAGGAACAGGAGACAGTAGATGAGAGCTTTATTTTTCAAGACTTATGCTTCTACTAGACTTAATGTAAAATTTTCCTCTTTCAATCTTTGTTCCTTAAAACCTTGCTATTTCATCACTTCTACAATCAAGAGAGACCTGAGGAGGGAACAAACAACTCGACACCCAAACAACAAACCACGAATCCACAACACTAACGCAAAATACATTGCAAAGCTACACAAGCCAGATAGGGTAGATTTCACTCTTACGAGATGTAAAAAGTGTAAAGTACAGTATTTCAGGGTCAGGATTCTAGGCAAGCAGAAACATCCTCACAACACAGCAAAACATGGTCAGAGCCAACAAGTCACTGAGAGCATGCAGTCAGCTCCACAAGGAACAGTACTCGCACCAGCTACTGCTTTCGCCGTGAATCCTAGAGCCAGATTAGTTTAGGAAGCCCCAGCTCACCCCTGCTTTGCCGCAGGGACGACAGCTACCCCTTGCCGCATCATCAACAGCCTGGCGAGCAGAGGTCCCCCCCCACTCCCCCACCCCAACCTTCTCGGTGAGATCTGCTGAGGATGAAGGCTAGGTGCTGGCAGTGGCCCAGCATGGAGTAATCTGGAAAAGCAGCAGATACTAAAACAGCCACAAAGGGGCAAGTTCTTTAAAAATAAACAAAAAAAACCCCACAAAACCAAAAACAAACCTTGGCTCGGGGCTCGCAACAGGTGCCCGGGCTCTTGGCGGGGGAAGGCGGCCCTGCAGCCCATAGGCCGCCGTAGCAGTTCAAATGCCGCGCCACGGCCACCCGTTTAAGCGGAGGCTCAGCTCATAGCGTTCGCTGTGGCGGCTCCACGGAAAGGCCCTGCCGCCGCCTGCCTGCCATAACACTGGCCTGTGGCCGCGCTGCCTCTACCCGGAGCCCCCAGCCTCCCTAGCGGTCGCCGGGACGGCCGCAGCCCTGCTCCGCCTGCGCGCCCGCGGCGTAGGCCTCGACCAAGGATACTTGTTGAACGGCTCTCTGCGTGGTGGTGTCCGGGGACTGTGATTCCTTAAGCAGCTGCAGGATCTGTAGAAGCCCCTGTTCGTCAGGCTTCCACTCATACTCCATCTTGGCTTGCTAAAAAAAAAAAAAACGCCTAAAAAGAGGCCACGATTAGAGGCGCGGCAGGCCCCAGGAAGGAAGGGAGGGAGGAAGGGAGGGAGGAAAGTAGAGGGGGAAAAAAACAAACAAACAAGCAAGCAAGCAAGCTGCATGACGCCCGGCCTGCTCTCACCCGAGCCCAGCCTCACAGAAGGACAGCACTAACCTGCTCCAGTACACGGACTGAGTCACGGCGAATTTGCAATCTGGCTCTAAGAGCCGCCTTGCGTCCTCCGGGGTCCTAACGCCGCACACACCGCGCACGCCCCGCCCGCCAGAGCTGACGTCAGCCTTTCCCCAGTGCGTTCCACACCGTCGGGAACCTGGGGACGAGAAAGGGCGAGCCCCTCAATTCCGGGCGAGGGAAAACGGGGCGCCTCCTCCCCAGCCCTTCCCCACCACCACTCGAAACCAGAGAGAACGCTCCAGCAGCCCCGACAGGCAAAGGGCGAAGCAGAGCTGCAGCCCGGCCTCCTCGGGACAGCTGAGGCCACGCACCCGCAGCACCTGTTAGCGACCTAGGAGGCTGCAGCCTACGACGATGTGGGGATGCGAATGCAGACCGAAGAGTTAAGAACGTGGTACCTGCTTTGCTGTCTGCTTTACTTCTACATTATTTAGTTTATTGATGGATAGATTTCATAAGTTCTTAATGTCATGTAAAGAGGGAATAAAACTGTTATATGCGTGTCCCA
>VWZN01008679.1:0-21580 GCA_013396955.1 Regulus satrapa
ACCTGTTGTTCAAAACCACGACAAGTACCTTTACGATTCAGAGCAGGAAAAGGACACAAAAGCTAAAGAGCAAGGAAACTTCCATTTTCATACTCTGGTTTTCCAGAAGTAAGTTTTCAGCTTGTCAGTTCTGCTGAGAGCTAAAGAGGATTCAATTCCAGAAATATGTTGGCTCAGGAACAGTTTTAAAAGAGTTTTAAAGAGAGTTCTTGAAGAGCTGTTTTTGATCCTCCACTTCTGTGTTAATAATGTACAATAAGTGACATTACACTCAGGTTACTGATGAATGCTAAAAGGGAGGAATATTGTTCCAGAACTGCTTGTAAAGACAAATAAGAGTTGAATCTATTTGATGCTGTGTAAGTAAAAGACATTATTATGAGTATTCTCCTCCAAATAAAATAAATTTTTAGGAATTATGATCATTACTTTATATCATGATGGCACACATATTTTGAGGTTAGGTTTCCTTCTATAAAGATGTGAGAGTTACAGAACAGGAAAAAAGGAAGAAAGTGGAAACCTCTTATTAACAGCAAGTATATTGAGTATAACATAGAATAATATTCTGGTTAAAAACTTGTTCACTTCTGCTGAAATTAGTGTGCAGGCAAAGGCCACTGCTTTCTCCAAATTGTTTGCATGTGCAGAGAGCTGCTGAGAGCTCATGAAGATGACAATTTTCTTACCTATAGACTGTTTTCATGTTGCACAACTGTGCTGAGCTCTCTCAGGGAATCCAGGATCAAATGCTAAAGAAAATACATTTCCTATCAGGCAATCAAACTTTATAATTAGTAACTGAAACAGCAAGAAGGAAGTAAACTAATTAAAAAAACAAAACAACCCTAAGCACAAGGCTACAGATCTTCATTACATGTAAATATCATTCTTCACTTTCTGCTAGTAAGGGAATATAAAAATTACGAAGTATTTGAAAGAAAATACAGTATTGAACTCTGTAAGGATTTAATTTTTGGCTGGAAATCCAGTATGAATTTCTAAGTGCTTTACCACGAGGGCTGGTGTTGATAGAGACTTTTTATATACCTGCTTCTGAAGGTGATGATCCAACTTCCCTGCAACATCCCTTGCAGATATGAAGCCATAATCAAACACAAATGCAGACATCTGTTTTTCAAGTCTGTATCTAATTAATTTCCATGTAAGCAGAAGCTCTGTATTCAGGGAGGCCAGGCTCCCCCTGGGCTTCCAGCCTCAGGCTCCCCTATCTCTCTGAGCCCCACAGTGCAATTAGGATGTCTGAATCTGCCACTGCTTCCAAAGGTGTAATCTTGCCGTGAATTCACTACATCAGGAGATCTCTTAGCTCTGCCAAGACAGCTGCAAGGTGCAAGAGAAACCTAAGCAGATACGATTGTTATCAAGAAGATATTTCTAGTTTAGCAACCTCACCACAGACTTCTGCTTTCTCTTCCAAGCAGAAAAATTAAGTCATTTTTTTTTCTTGAATTCTTGCAGTTATTGAAGTAGTATGTCTCTGAGAGATTATTCTGATTGGAGCATCCCCCTGTAACTTTCTATGTGCATCAGCAAATGTAAATAGCCTTTTTTTCTGGCCTTTCTTCCAGCAAATACTGTTGTTCTAGTGCATATTTCTGGAAAAGTTGATTGAATATACTGTATGAATTGCATGCACACAGGCTTTTCCCAATATGAATGTGAGTTCAAGCAAAGTATATTTCAAATCTTATTTTCCACAGATCATCAAATTACCAGATTTTTCAAATGCATTTCATTTGAAGAGCCTTCTAACTGAGACTTCATCCCCCTGGGGTCTTCAGTTTTCTACAGCAATTTTGCTTTTCCAAGATATTCACCTGCATCCCATGGACAACTCCATACTGGAGCAGGTGTGTGCCCAGAGGAGGATGTGACCTTGTGGGAAGCCCATGCTAGATCAGGCTTCTGGCAGGATCTGTGATGCCATGAAGAGAGGAAGCCACACTGGAGCAGGGAATGAGCATAAGAAGTTTTCACCCTGAGGAGGGAGGAATGGCAGTGATATATACAACATGTGATATACTAGCTGCACCCCCAATTCTCAGTCCCCTGATGTTGCTTGCAGAACACCTCAGAGAAAAAAGGAGTGAAGTTGAGCCTGGGAAGAAGAGAGGAGTGGGAGAAAGGTGGTTTTAGATTTAATTTAAATTTATTATTATCTACTCTTATTTGATTGGTAATAAACTGAATTAATTTCCCCTAGCTGAGCCTGTTTTTCCTGTGACAGGTCTGTGGGCTGGGAGCTGGTGACATACTTGCTTCTTGGCATCAGGGACTTCAAGCAGGACCTGGGTGGCTAGAACAAGACTTGCAGCCTGCAAATGCCTCTTCTCTAATGCATTTTTTATGGCTTTTGAAATATTTAACACAATCTCTTTCTTGTGTTACTCTGTAGAAATTTTAATCAGTGGAAGTATTGCAGGGTAAAATAAGGACAGTGCTTTCCTCAATGAGATGTTGACTGGGATACACTATTCCCCAATGTGTCTCTGGCACAATCACCCCAAGGGAACTGTAACTCTCCAGTGAAGGCTTCTCCTGACTCTCAACAAACCTGCCTTTGTCACAGGATGTGCTGCTACTTCTGAGCTGGATTCCTTCTCCTTTTGCCACTGAAGCACATAATCTACCCCAAAGTCTAAGTCATGAAAGCAGAAGGTAATAAGCATTCTCCCTAAAACCAGGTTACCTGTTTTTACGTACCCTGAATGTCTGTGGATATCAAACTAATTTATTAACTTTTTACATGCATGTGGTCAAATTTAATCTTGCTACCACCATTTAATCAAAGGCAATATTGCTGCACCCCTGGTTCAGGACTGGAAGCTGATGTTTAAACCATAAGCTGGTGAAACATTACATGGTACTAAATGACTTGTGTACCCAGTGATGCAAAAGCTGACCTTTTAATCTACAGACAGCCGAAGCTAAAAATGCATCCCCATTCAAGCTGCTATGCAAATCTTTGGGAGTGACACTCCTGGGTTATGTCTATGGAAATCAGACCTGACAAAACAGCACTGCTCCTAAAGACGTGAAACCCAAAGCCCACCCATTCTCCTGCAGTGAATCCTTGCAGGCTTCCCTTGAGCCATCCCTTTGGTTCAATACTATAAATTCCCTTTCAATCTTACATCTCCTGTCTTCAGGTAAATCCATAGAATGGCCAGGAGTCAGACATGAGACATCACCAAATATTTCAATTTATTGCAACATTAGGAACCAGGCCCTCATTATTTAGTAACTAGCTGAAGACTCTATTCACTAGTGCCAATATACCTTTGCTCTTTGGGCCAGATCAATGCACTTAAAGTGATAGCTTTTACAAACATAATCAGAAATGTTCAGCCTCTTACTATCTGGCAATATTATTTGTGGGCTGGGAGCAGAAAATACTTTAGCACAAATCAAATCCACCCAGTCTAACATAACCATTTCATTTGGGGTACATCTTAATCCCACCTTCCTGATTTTGCATGTTTTTTAAATACTTGTATTTTTGTGTAACAACAATTTCTGCTAGCCTGTTTATTGTCATCCCTAGCTCTCAGATCAAAGAGCAGCATCTGCCCTGGGTTCTTCTGTGATAGCACAGTGTGGGAAAAATAGCAGCAAACCCAAACTAGTAACGTACTTCAACTGTGACCTGTGAGGCAGGAGGTCAGAAAGGGAGGTAGTAGGAGCAGCCCCAAGGCTGCATCTGTCTCCTTGTCAAAGGCTTTGGAAATCACATTGCAGCTGGTTCGCCAGGCTCCCAAAAACTGGCTACATGCAACTCATCACAGGAGATAATACAGTATTGTACAAGAGTAATCAAAGAAGAAAACCAAATAGCTCTATTGGGAAGGCCCTCCAAGTGCTACCTCCAAGTGTAACAGTTATTTAATCTCGGAACAAAACAAAATATATCTGTTTTCTAATGCTCATTGCCTGAAGACAAAGTGGAAGGCTTGCTCTCTCAGGATCCAGCACTAACATGAAGGCTTTTGCTCTGGAGGAGTGTGCTCTACTGGAGACACCCAGATACTGGTACGCTTTGCAGGTGCTGCTGAGGTAGGAAAAAAAAAATTCACCTGGTGACATCCTTTGTTTAATATAGTTTGGAGAGCACAGAGCAGCTGAGGAGTGACAGCGGTAAAGTGCTGCAAACAGCAAAACAAGTGGTAGATAGAAACACAAGGTGCTGGAAGAGATGCTCTAGAAGATCTCAGGTAGGTGCCCACTGCCACAGCCCTCATTGCTGGCTCCTGTTCCACTGCTCCACTAGGCCAGGCTACTCTCACACACTCTGCCAGAGAAAGAGGATACACACTTCATTAAACACAAGGAAAAGTGAAGGGAATTGGCAAAACTCTCCAATTATAAAGACTGCTGGGATATAACACAAAACCACAGGAACAAGCAGGGGTGAAATTGGCATTCCTGCTTCACAAACTGTGCCAGCATTTCTAAGGCTTGGCTGCTTGAACTTTAGCTCTGGTTGAAAACTTCCATGTAACTATGGTAATGAGCATTTTTTAGGCTAATAACAATAGCTCATGGGATAAAGAGCAGTATTTCCCAACACAGATTATCTTGATCTGCAATGTAGTGCTGGGTATATTTTTGTAGCTAACTCATTGGTGTTAGGTTTATAACATTAAACTATACATACAAATCATAGCACAAGGTTTGTGTGAACTTTTTTATAACAACTTGTTTGCTTATTTAATGATTTATGGGGATCATTAAACACTGCTGCTCTGGATTTGAGATGCTCCAGGAGCAAATGGAAGTGACTTGGAAGAGCTTCATCTCTTTGCCTGGTGAGGAATGGAGAGTTCAGAGGTGAAAGCACTCCTTTAAGACCTCATCTTCTGCCCTCATTATGGCCATCTATGGAGTCCATTCTCCATTGGGGTGGGACTGAGTATGGACACACAGGACTAAATTCCTCCTTCCTCACAACTGACTTCAGCTCAGTCTTTTTCCAAACAAGGCAGAGCATCTTTGCACCCTTACAGGACTGCTGCATCCCAATTTATTGTCCAGAGTTTTGGGAATGGGGCACTCTGACAAACTCTCACAAAGGCTAGAGGAGGACTTCTTATAGGGGAAGAGTTAACATTGTTATGAAAGTGACTGCAGAAGGCTAGTCTCATATTTCCCAGTACTGAGAGGTTTAAGACAATTGTGCTTCAAGTCTTTAAACTCTGAATTCATGTTTTGGAAACTACCAGGAGCCATCAGCCTCACTACCTGATAGCATTCATTTTTCAGATGCTTCAAAAATGTAACAACAATATGGCTTTTCCTATGTTGTATCATGGCTCCCACCCAATCAGCCATCATATCCCACCATATCAGCCATCACCTAAAAGAACTGTAGTAGAAAAAGGGCTGAGGAAATGCCATCATTGACATGCAAGACATCTGCCCAAAACTTGCATACACAAGCACTCTTCCTATATTCATACTTCTCCTTGGTGCTGCAAGTGCCAATAGAAATCTTCTGCATGGGGTAGGATCAGAGCACTCAAAGGGCAACCCTCATTCCTGCAAGCCACTTCAGGCAGGTTTTGGGAAAGGAGAGTGGGTGGCAAGCCAAGAGCAACATGGGGTGACTTTGCACTGAGATAGGAGCATTCACCTCGGCCATCACTGTGCTCACCTTGGCCCAGTAGATTCCACAGGGAGTTCAGTGCTGGATCAGTGTCCCTCAGCAAGAAGTCTCTGAAGAAATTCTGGATATCAAGCACCCTTGAACAGAGGCAGTGAAGGATTTGGACTGTGGTAACATGACATACATGAAGACTGGTGCAAAGCCAGAGAGCCTATTTGCAGAGGATTTGGTGATTTTTTCTTTTTCCCCCTGCTGTGCACTGAAAAAGTTGTGACAGTCTGGCAAATGCTGTACATAGCCTTCTTTCTGTGGTCCATACCTCAGGGACCCTTTGACAAAAGGACAAAGCCTCTCAACAGAACATACTTGCTGCAGAAAATCAGTATTTGGGTTCAACAGGGCTGAGCCATTTGGAGTTTCAGAGCAATATGCATGTGAAAAATATATGTGTGGGGCTGGCCATATCCACAGAACACACTGTGTCAAGTGACCCCAGAATAAATTTATCCTCTCTCCCTTCTAAGGCATAGCAAGTTTTACAACAGATGGAGCATGTGTGGGAGTTTCAGACCCATTGAAATGTTGACTCTGAGAATGACAGTTTTGCTCTTAGGACTGAATTTTGACAAGAAAAAAGCAGGTGGAAACATAGCAATACTACAATTCATATTCCCAGAGCTGTCAGAAATGCCCCTATCTGCCCATAAACCATGTCCTGCTGTGCATGTAACTCAAATTTCCTTTACTTTCTCACCTTAATCCAGGGAGAATTCATCTGTACCCCCTTACTTTTTTCTAGTATTCTGTCCCAAATGTTATTGGGTGTCAACCATCAAGTGGACAACCTGATAGTGGCCCAGAGAGGATCAGAGGCACAGTGTCAGGATCAAAGGAACAGATGTCCAGATGTAAGCAACCAGTAAATGGTGTACTGTGACAGCAATAACATTTGGATGGCATATGAGCTTCTTAAAAAGGGGTTGCATCTCAGGAGTTTCTTGCTCAAATCAGCTGAGATTTGGCCTCCAATACACAGTTGGAGAGCAGCTACCAAGGGAATTCTACAATTCATATTAACTATTTAGGTATGTCTGCATTGCACAATGCAATGCACTGGAGAGCTTACTTAGTCTAACACCAGTTAAGCTAACTCCCAAAACACAAATATCACAGTTGCCCCAAAGAGAAGACATACAGCCTATATTCAAACTCATCTCCATACATGCTGTGTCATTGGCAGGATGGTTGTGTTGGAGCTTGTTCAGGTTCCAGTGAGACATCCCACTACCCTGTACTGATGTGCCTTCAGAATATAGAGAACACTGTGAAATAATGTTAACCTTGTTTCTACCCTGACTTTTAAGAAAAAATAGTCTTTTGTAACAACACTGTTTACATCTGTCAATCCCATATGTCTCTCAAAAGTTTTTGATCCTGTTGCTGTCCTTACCAGTTAAATTTAACATGGAATGCTAAGATGGAAGCTTCAGGTGTAAGAGCATTAGGTGGCTACATATAAGAAGAAAACCCAAATGAATATTCCCAGTGAGAGGAGGGCTGAGTGGGAGTTCACCTTCAGTTTTGCAGGGTGGGAAGAACAAATGGGAGAGGGACCCAGAAAAGCAGGCTGAGAGGGCTAAGAGTGCTCTGTGGTAGCTAGGGACAGAAAATTCCAAGATCAGCCCCAAAGAGAAGTGTGGAGCTTTATGCAAACACTGCTACCACACATTTTAACTTTCCAGCATCCAGTAGCACCACTTAAGATAAAAACACTAAAAAGCAGAGGCTTTTATTACTTTACTTGAAAAGCAATCATATTTTTCACATTGCTTTCATGCCACACAGCAAATTTGGGAAAGTCATGTTCCCCAGCTGCTATTCCAAGTTTCTTGGTGTCTCTGGTCCCAGTGCTTCCAGTAGCTGGAGGCTACCACAGAATCACAAAATCTTTTACTCTGGGGTATACCTCTGAGATCAAGTCCAACCTTTGGCTGATTGCAGCCTGGTAAACTAAACCATGCCATTAATACCACATCCAGTCTTTTCTTGCACCCCTTCAGGAATGATGATTCCACCACCTCCCTGGCCAGTCCTTTCCAATGTTTAACAACCTTTTCCATAAACATATTCTTTCTGATGTCCAGCTTGAATCTCTCCTGGCACAGTTTGAGGCCATTTCCTCTTGTCCTGTCACATGTTGCCTGGGAGAAGAGACTGACCCCCACCTGGCTACAACATCCTTTCAGGTGGCTTCCCCCAAGCCTCCTTTTCCCCAGGCTTAACAGCACAGCTGTCTCAGCTGCTCCTCATACAACTTGTGCTCCAAACCCTTCATCAGCTTCAATGCTCTTCTCTGTGCATGCTCCAGCACCTCAATACTTTTCTTGTGAGGAACTCATAACTAGACACAGGGCTTGAAATGTTGCCTCATCACTATCAGGTTGATACCTTCATTTGTGCATAAATTTTGAACAAAACCAATTAAATTCAAAATTCAGGCATTGAAGAAGGAGGAATATATGCCTTGGTATAGAAAACACTGCTCAGTCTTGATGAACTAAGCATGCTGGGAACATTCCTGCCAGGATTTCTGCACCACAGCTGGAAAGTCTGGATCCTCTCTAACAGATACCTCAGAACAATCCAAAGAAATTCCAAATGACAATTTCTAACAATGTCCGAGCAAGGGAGAGAAAGCAGGGACATGGAAGGAGGGCTGCCCCAGCCCAAGCCAGCCCTTGTCTGTCAAGACTCATCAGCTTTATTGTCTCCCCAACAGTGCAACTGCAGCTCAGTGCAGAGACACACCTCTGCGGCTGCCAACAGGAACCCTCAGATTCCAGAAAGACATATAGAAAAAACCAGTACTGTAATTTATGCCACATCTTATTATCTCCTTTCACCACCAGGATGCAAATTAGTCATAGCTTTAGTGAGTGATTACATAAGCATCATATTAATTTTGTTCATATTTCCCCAAAGAAATCAGCAAGTTGTTAGAACAAGTTGGACTCACAGATTTATTTTCCAGGCAGCATGGACTATTGGTAGCTGAGGTGCAGTAATTTATCATTTCACAATTAAGATAATCTGGTTAACACACCAAATTTCTTCCAAAAGTAAAAGGAAAGAGCAAGCAAATAGGCAGTGACACTTAAAACCAAGCCACAAGAGGGTTTAGGGGGAAAAGCAACTTTGTTTTCACCCATTGTTTGTTGTATTGCATTCTTTAGAGCTGCCTGAAGATTCATTTGTTGCTATCCAGAATATTCTATTACACAGAGCATTATTCAAAAATACAGGGAAACACTGCACATTTGCAGATGGAAAAGGTTCTGGGGAAGTTAAATATAAAAATGCCCAAAACTCTCAATCCTGTCTGATTTGATAGCCCCAGAATACCCATCAAGAACACCTCCCACTGACTGCCACTTCCTCCAACTTTTGTTAAATGATACATGCACAAGTTTCACTGGAAGGAAAAATAGGTTTGATGAGAAAATTTGCTGCTGCATTCATTTTAAGTACAACAATAGGGCTGTGAGAATGAGCTCTTGGTAGACATGTGAAATCCCCTTAGCACAGCTTAGAGTAACTTGAATAGTGTTAAAGAAGTAGATCCACAGAGCAGCCTTGCTCTGCCCCTCCTTGTTGTTAAGTGCCTTTCTGGGAAGAAGTAGCTAACCTGTATGAGCTAAAGGCATAACCTGCCTGACCCTTGACCCTTCTTCAGGCATGGGGCTTCTCCTGGCTGCAGATAGCGGCTGACACTTTTAACACTGTCTTAAACCTGCAGCGAGGAACAGGGCTTATTCTGTAAAGTTATATTATTTTATCTTCCTATGGAATAGTCTCAGTCATGAGTACTCTGGAGGGGGACAGGACTGCCAATTTTATTCTTTGTTTTTTTACAACAGACAACCTAACACTAAGAGAGAGGACAGAAAAACACTCCAAAAGACATTGCCTGAGCATAGACCTACAAAAGGCCCAGAACAAAATTCCTTGCCAGTAAACACCAAGAAATACAGACCTACACAAACTTCTCTATCTCTTCTACAGAATTTGTCAGCCTGGGCTGAATGATGCCACCTTGAAGTTCCACTGTGGAGACAACCAGTCACAAACAAGCTAAAAAGGTCCTGCACAGGATACAGGAGTTCACAATAGCCCTGCTGCTAAAAGACCCTTTGCCACAAAGCCCATGGTGAAGACAGAAGCAGCCACCCATCAGCCATCAGCTTCCCTGGCCCATTTCCAGGGTGATGTTGGTCCAGTGGATTTCCCTGGAGGGGCCCATTGCTTCCTAGTACTTTACCCTTCTGCTCTTAAAGCTCAAAGCAATGTGCCTGCAACCATTTTACACCCCTCAGGCAAGGATTATCTTTTTGGAGCACTGAAAGAGAGCAGAACAGAATGGACTGTGCTAAAAATAGGAGGAATGTATCTTTTGCCAAATTCTATACCTGGTGAATGCCTGGGTATAAAAAACCCCACAGAGATAAACCTCCTAACAGTCTCTCTTTTGAGAGTCTCTGTTGACTAGACTGCTAGTCATCTCCTCCCTGTATAGAGGGCTGTCTCCAGACTTTCCTTTGAGGTGATGTGGTTATCACGTGTAAAAGAAAACAGGCATAAAAAAACACCCTTTAAAACAAAATAATGGGAGGAAAATGTGCTTCTCTGTTATTCAGTGGCCTCAGCATACTTGTTTAGGGCCAGAGAAACTGTGTCCAGGTCCCTCCTCAGCTTGACAGGCTTCACCCCAAAATCTGCCTGCAAAGCATCCTCCTACACTGGTGTGTTCAGGAAAGTTGTGGTTTCTTCCTGTCACAGACATTCTTCTTTGGGTCAATACATATTTGTCCGTTTAGAGGGAGAGAGACCATCAACACTTCTCAAAAGACCATCAAAAGCTGAAATGAGGCAGACTAAGAACAATACCTACACACACCTGCTAACACCGTATCACAAATCACTCTGATGTCTTGTGCCAGATCCCTGTCCTTCCAGATAGTTCCCCCCAGGAGTGGTCCAAGCCCTCCCTTCTTTTTGTGTGACAAGGGTAAAGGTGTTCCTGCCTATGCTTGCTGGAGGGAATCATACCATGGGTATCTATTACACCAAGTGCTGTGGAGTGCATGGGCTGAAATGATTGCCACACAGACTGCACTGGGGCAGAGCCTCTATGGACCTGGACAACCCAATGCCAAGGAGCAAGACATGCTAGAAACCCTGTGACTCCAGGCAGTCCCTCAGCTAAAAAGAGGATTTGTACATTGAAACATTAGACCTAACAGTGGTCTGTGGCAGCCAAGAAATATGTCTTCCTTCAGATTAGGTGAACATTCACTGCAGACTTGTTGGACATGGGGAGTTTCTTGCAAGATATTTCATGGGCACCAGCTGGATTGAGTACCACAGCTGCCAGCCTGAGCAGCATGA
Organism: Regulus satrapa; assembly: GCA_013396955.1. Classification (NCBI taxonomy): domain Eukaryota; kingdom Metazoa; phylum Chordata; class Aves; order Passeriformes; family Regulidae; genus Regulus; species Regulus satrapa. The sequence goes on from VWZN01008679.1 coordinate 11,072, forward strand.
GGTCTGGCTACAGGATTGTAGGTAATGAACAGCCAAAGACTAATTTCTGCACTTCAGAGAGAATGATTTTTAAAGTCCACTTTATCCCTTCTTCTCTTTAACTTTTAATTATTCTATACCCAAGATGTTAGTAAAAGAGGCACAACTGTATTCTGTGGCTCTAGAGTGATTTCCTCATTATATTAAGAGTCACAGAAGAACTCCTGGAACATTCTTGTCTTCCATATTGAACAATTTCATTCTCTTCTCTCCACCCATCTGAGGACTTTAAATCCTGAGACATTCAAAGCCTAGTCCAGCAACGTACTTGGGCACAAACTACACAAAAGTTCTTCTGGAACCAATATTAAGAGAAACTACTTTGAGTTTTGTTTTATTTAGGAGATATTTAATTGATATAGCAGTGGGAAACATTAACTAAAATTTCACTCTACATACCTAGAATATGTTTCAATAATATTTGTGTCTACATAGTTCAACTGCACTGCACATTTTGCAGAACATCCCTGCAATTCAGAGGTCAGTTATATCCTGGATGCTCCAGGGGTGCAGGGGCTGTTCTTTCAGTTGCCTGAATTAATTTCATTAGCAAAATATAGTCTATTTCACCATATGATATGAACTGTTGTTATTGTACAGTGAAGCGGCTCAAGGGCAGGTACTAGAATAGGTGAATGGTTTCCCTCAAACTGTGGAGAGATGATGGAGACTATACATTGTGGTTTTGAAGAGAATAAACACAACACATTCTGTGATAACTGCTGACCTCCAATGATCTGTATTTCTTTGAAGTCTTTGAATGATTATTTGTTTCCAAGCTGAGGTTTGATAAATACAGTTCCTGCTCTGAGCACAATTCTGAATCAAGCTTGAACTTCTTGCATATGAAAAATTCATTATGAAACATAAACAAGTCTTTATGACATGAAGAATACAATCAAAAGAGGAATCATTTTGGTGTGATAAGAACAATTCTGTGCAGGTGAATCATTGCTCCTGGCTGAGCATGTGAAAAGAATTACCTTAGCCTTACTTCTCTGTCTTCAAGTAATTTAAAGTTAACAGAAGGTGGACTAAAATTAGGTCAAAATGCCACAACCATATATTAATCAAGAAATCAAACAATAAGCCTGTGCATTGTGATTTAAACCTATCCAGAATAGGACTAGCCTTGAAATGGTCCCCATTGCGCTGTGGTTCAGTCTGCTTCTCTTGTTTGCCTGCTGATTTCTGCTCCATCCTCTGGAGGAAGCCCTTCCCTGAGCTCACCTCCTTCAGTTCCCAGATTTTACACCCAGATTTTCACAGTCCTGCAAAGATGCAGACCTCTGCCTCCTTGCCAGACAGAGGCAAGGACATCTAGAAGGTCCTCTTCTCAGCAAATCTGACCGATGCTGTAGGTCCTAATTCAGCATGCTACATCCTGGCCTTGCCCCAATGGCACACCCACACTCTCTTTGGTGTCAAGAGAGCAAGTTGCCTTGTTGGGGTTTTCCACAGTGTTGGGTGCCGAAGCTCTTCTTTCTCCACCAGGCACAGCAAGATGTTAGGCAGCTGCAACTAGCACCTTTACACAGGTAGGTCAGGGATCTGCCTAAATATCTTCAGAGACAGGAAATGCCAATCTCCAACAGCATCAACTGCAGGGCCAAGACAAGTCTCCCATACTTGGCATAAGCAGGGGTACTCCATGAATGCTGAATTTCAGCTTTGTAGTGCTGTCCAGGTGAAAGCAGCTGTCCAGAAGACAGGCAAACTGAAAACAAGCCTACTGACATAAGGGAGTAAGAATCTCTTTGGTACATGTGTGCCCATGGATGCCTACTTAAATGTAGCATCCAGCATCCAAGCTGGGAGAGGACACAATCACAGGGTGGCCTGGAGAGCTGGCCCTCCACTGCCAACAGGAATGGTGATTGCACTGTGATACAATGTCCCAGGCTAGTGCAGCCCCTGGCAGCAGGATGTCTGTACCTCCAGGCTCCATCACAGCCCAGGGCTGCCCATCACCTGATCCAGTGGCACCAGGATATAAGCAGAGATCAAGCACCAAGAACACCTAACCTTGCAGCATGCTATGCCATATACTGGTCAGTGGACAAGCAGCTTCCCTTCCACCTACCTTAGCATATCTTGGTGGCAAAATCCAAGTTCTAACACAGCTTTTGTTTCTAGCAGGGAAGTGAGCAGTCATTAGGCAGGAAGGTGCATATGCAGAGCAGACCAGTGTGCCAGCTGCCTATGCTAGCTCATACCCACGCAGACTCCTATAGATGAGCAAGAAAATTACCTAATCACATTGCACATGTGGCTCATCTTCCCCTGATAAAAGTGCTATGCTTCAAAAACACTATTTTAATGCTACAAATGGCAGGCTCCTGCATCCCCACATTTGTGCATCATCAGATCATTCCTTAGTAGTAGCCAACAGGAGCAGTGTGTGCCCAGGAAACTTCATCCTCAGGGCTGTGTGCACATAGGGAGGCTCTAGGGAGCCTCTTTCTTAGGTTTCCTAGACTTAGAAGTGCAGGATATTAGAACAGCAGACAATAGGATACTCCCAATTCTGTATCTCCCTTCTAGGCTCAGCTTATGCTGCATTTCCCTGTAGGATTCTTTCCTTTCAACGTCATGACTACACTTTGAAGGAGACAGCTCTGGGTATCTGCTACATGCAGCTCTGCTGATGCAAGTTCAGAAACACCTGTGACTCTAACGCTTAAGCTATAAAAAGATATCCCACAGTAAGCCCATGCTAAATTTCATATGTGCAAGACACAGTAAGGTTAGCTTCCCAGAAACCATAATTCTGCATGACTGTTTGGCTAAGGCACTGCTTCCAGAACTGGAATAAAAAAAACAAACAACCAGGGTCAAGTGGAAGGTATACAGGTATCTGGGACACTTTAGGGAACCCCTGGCAGGTAAAAAGAAAGGATGGCCAGATATGCTTCCTGGACAAGGAAGAGCCATGAACACCAGTGCATGATGTGAAGTATAGTACTCAGAAGTCCTGATCCTGGTTTTGCAAAAATTGCTGGTCTTCCCTAATAATCTTCAGTCTGTGTCATATTATTAACCTTCCATCTCTTCTCTCATGTGTACATGTCCCTAAGAGCTAACGCCATCAGTGCACTGCAGAGCTCTAAGCCCAAACATCCTCCAGCCCAGTGAGAAGAGCTCTCCTCAGGGATGGCAAGCAGTGCTCAATAGGCCACTGCAGCTGCATGAAGCTGTGTGCACTTGGGTCTTGCTCTTCAGCCCACCCTTCTGGCAGCCAAAAAATTTCACCCTCTCACAAGCACTTGAGGCATGAAGACGGGATGATCCAGACCAAGAGTAATCCAGAGTGCTGGCATCTCTACAAAGCTCTGGCTGCTGGGGATTTCAAATGCCATTCCTGTAGAAAGGGTTTGACTTTACTTCTCTTCTATTTTAATTTATTTATGTGCTCCTCTAATAGTAAAATACTTTCATTTCATTACATACTATGCATTTTTAGTTCAAAACATTTAAAATAATAAAACATTAAAATGTGTTCCCACTGACTAGGAGCATGAAGCCATGGGATAATCTTGCTACTCAATGCCCCAGCATCTGTGGGAGGGCCAGCTACTTAAACACATCTGCAGTTTGCTGATTGTCCAAAAACCATACAGATTAGCCAAAAATCCAATTCACAGCTGTGGATGCTTCCTGGACAACAGACTGCTGTTGATTTGCTAACTCTGAGCTGGCTGGTGGGAAAGAACAGGCACTATGAGGAACTGCATGTTCTAGTCTGTGTCTTCTTTTCATTGAGTGCAGAATAAGGTTAGATCAGCACATTTTTCCAAGGATTTTCTGATCCTCCTTTGCAAAATTATCACCTGTCTTTCACAGACCCAGAATGATGCTGGCAGTGCAGAGGAACCAGCTTACCCAGCATGGCATCTCCTTGCCCTGGATGCTCTGTGACAGAGTTGGGTCCTGTTCTGTCTGGCTTCTGTGTGGAGCAGGCAAGTTAAGTTGGCTGGTGACATCATTGCACTTAAATGTATTGTGCAAGTCTCACATATGTGCAACTTCTGATTGCCTCATATAGTATTGGTGTTTGCACACTGGTAAACATCCATGCCACTGGGCTGATTAATGAATTTTTTGGAAACCACTTGTGAGACAACATTGGAAAGAAGAAGTACAGGTTTTCTATTCAACTCTAGTCTCACACTATCTTGTGTCCCACAACACCCTGACAGTGCCCTGATATGGGTTGAAGTTCACAGACAACATGACTTGCTGTCATGAGTTTGCCCGATTAAGACAGTGCCACAAATTTCAGTGTTAGCACGTCATTAATTCAAAATTTTCATGCCTTTGAGGAGGATGATGTCTGCTAATCATCTGTTTCATACCTGTGGGGACTTGGGGCTTTGTTTTTATTTACACAAAAGCAGCTTGTGATAAACAAGAAAATACCTGTATTATCATGTGGAAGATGGAACTTGTTGAAGCATGTCTGATTCTGATGCATAAATGTTGCCATGGATCAAAAAGCACTGCTAGCAGAAGCAAGCAGGAAAGGCAGTCTAGGTAAGAAACATCCTTAGTAGACATCAAGAAGTAGGATTATAGCTTTGAATAGGAAATTCCTCCATTCTGATATCCACTCCCATGACATGGCTGATTCACTACAGAGAGGAGAGAGGGATCAAGGGAAAGTGGTGGACTGATTCACGTGTGAAGAAAGAGAGGAGGACAAATCAGAACAGAGGCAGCAGTTCTCTGGACTGCTGCTGGACAAAACAGGCAGGTTGGTGAAGGAAGGCACAACTTGCAGGAGCATAGGTTGTAGGCTGCCAGGGCCGCTCCTCCTGGCAGGTGTTGGACCAGCCAGAAGCAGAGTCTACATGTTGACTACCAGCTGAGGTGTCAGGGAAAAAATTTGTAGGCAGCAATTTCCCACTTGGCAAGTGCTAGGAAATAAAGAAATGATGGTTCATGTATTCCTCTGTCAAATCCTCTGCCTGGGTGTTTCTAGGGGAGCTTGGACTATTAGAAGGAGTGTTGGGATACCTCTGCTCTGATGGATCCTGAGATACAAGGCAAATTAGGCAAATTCCCCACCAAACTACCAGAGCCTGGTCTGTCCTAGAGATGCCCAGCAAGTTTTGCAGGTTCAAGTAGTGCCTTATGGCCCAAAGCCAGAGCTCAGTCAGTGTGTTCACCTGGTGCCAGCACAGCATGGACACTTCATTGTTTGAAAGAGTGTGAGGAAAAGGCTTTGTTTGCAAATGGCCCCTTCACTTTGGCTGGATGGAAAGAGGGTGATACTGAACAGCAGCATGGCTGTTTATGTAGGAAATACAGCTCATGGCACATTCTTGTTTGCAGGTTTGGCACAGGGTAGACGGAGAACAGTAAATGACACTTCCACTAACTGCAGCAGGAAAGAGGCCAGGCCTGTCTGGATGAGACTAAAAGGAAGGGAGATCAGTTGATATGGCTAAATGGCTTCCATCTCTCACTTCACTCCTCATCAGTTAGATCTTCACCCTCAGTAGGAACGAAGCCAAAGGTTACCCTGTGCTGCCCCAATGCTGTGGTTCTCTAATATCTACATAGATACCTGTTTATGAAATGCAAAATGCATGGCCCTTAAAGCAAGTTATTTGATTTTCTTGAGCGTGTTAAGTGCATCACTCTTAAATTGTAGACTTCTGCACTTGGAAATAACTTTAACACCATTACTGGGTGCAAATGAGGACATAGTCTGCAAACTGATTGCAGTAAATCAAGCTGGCAGATGTTTGTGTAGTCTCACTTGAATCCAAAAGGAGTTGCAGGTCAAATCATTAGACATATTTAAATTATAAAATGCCAAACAGGAAGAAAACTAAATGTTGTTTTAAAAATTAGAGACAGAATTGAGTGGACATCAAACTAAGTCTGCTCTTTAGCCCTACATATAGAAGCTATTACTATAGCTCATTTAGATACTGGTTAAGACCAAGACCTTTTTGTCTTTGCATTGCTCTATAAAATCTCCTGTAATTTTTTTTCTAGTTTTACTGCAACAGTGTCTCTAAAGAGAGTGATATTTATTATAGTATTGCTATCTCTCAACTAAAGCTCTTTGTTCATGCTCCTTCAGCACACTGTATCCTCAAGTACTTGCACAAACCCACAAGTTAAGGATGAAACAATGCATGTTCCACAATCTCAACTCTGAATTTATATAAACTAACACTGAACCAAAAAGCCCAGAAAAGCTCTCAAGAAACGTCAGTCTTTCTTCATGGTTAGATCCATAATGTCTCAAGTGTAACTTTTTTTTAATTAAAAGTGTTTCTACAATAGACATCTTTTTTTCTCAGCAGATTACTCTAATAGTGAGCACGTGACACACAAACCACCATTTTCCCTGTTTGACATGAAGTTATGGGTGAGGCTTTAGGGTTAAGCCTTACAGAATGATTTATTTTGGAAGAACACAGTTGCCTTGGTTCTGTGCCTCCTCAACTGTTTGTGCTGGAGTGTCTTGGCTGTATGACGAGTTTACTGTTTCTTTTAAAAGCCACAGTAGCCCACAGGAAAATCAAATCATCCAAGCAAGGAATGGCTTATGAAAGGGTATGAATAACTTCTTTCCAAAACATTTTTTGGGGAAAAAGAGCCACAAGGTCAGAAGTTTAACTCTGAGTACACTTTTTTGGCCAAAGACAGCACAGGGATTATCACATTATGCAGCATCTCAGTGCCAAGCCCAGGAACAATGCCACACCAGTCTGACTCCTACCCACAGTGCTGCAGGCCGAGCCGAGCCCTTTGTGTGGAGGAAGAAATCAGCAAGCACAGGGATTCACTGTTCAGCATTGCCCCCACAGCAGTTTACAGAGGCTTCAGAAGATGTTAAACATAACTATTAGGAGGTATTTGCAGAAATGAAATGAAGGCTGAGGTCACTGAGGCTCCTGCTCAGGTAGCTGATCTCTACAAACTGCTGCCTAGAAAAGATTTTGTCATTCTGCAAATATAATAAAGAGCACACAGGAAGCCCTTAATCCAGCTATGGTAATCTTTTTTTACTGGTTGAAAAGAACAGGAGTGACATGTAGTCATTCTGATCATCCCTCTCCCCCTTGAACACCATGCTGACTACAGTGAGGGACAGATGTGAGCAAAAAAATTCATTTCGTTCCTATCAATTAAACTGATCAAGGACCCTGAGTAGTGTTGCAGAATGTGCTGTTTCAACTCCAGTGAGCAAGCAAACAGCCTCCCTGATTACTTACCAATCTAGCTTCCCCAACAATGCACTCTTACAATTCTGCAAGGAATTTTTCCCCAGAAAACTTATCATTAGAAGAGAGCATGTGGGTGTAACTGATCATTTGGAAGATATTTATAACTCTCTTGCTAGAGGCTTGTGAGGTTGGAATCATGAAATTAAGTAATTCTAACTCCAGAGATTGAATAGACAAGGTGTCAGTAACACTTCTCTGGCAATATTTAACACTTCTGTGACTGGGGAAGATGGGTTTTTTTCAGACTTGCCTTGGACTTCCTTATGTGTTTAAGGATTTCCCTTGCTGTGGGTAATGCCCAAATGATTGAGCTTCTCTCCTACACATAGGTGTTTGCTTCCTCCATTTCTCTGCCCCCAAATCAATGTATTTGTTAAATATACAGTCACATTGTCAAATTAACTTTTCCTGGTCCCCTGCTGTGACACTCTAGTTGATACTCTGATTTGACTTTTTCTCATCTGCTCTGAGCACCTTCTTCATCCCATGCTTTTGCACTTCATCTAAACAGGTAAATAATCCACAACTCGGCAGGCCAGCATTTTGGTGAAATTATCTTCAGCCCTCTGAATTCTACTGCTTAAAAACTTCTTTAGCAACATCTGTCTTCAGTGCAAAAGAGACTGTATTTTTATATAAGGGTATATACTTTATAATAAAACATGATCCATTAGCCTATTTCCTACAATAGCTAATCTGACAGAAATGAAGATCATCCTTGAATTTACCACAAACTTTCACAGCAAGAACATGGTACATGCTGGAAATTATTGCCCAGGGACATTGTTGAATGCCTATCCTTGTAGGTTTTAAAGACTCAAATAGACAAAGCTATGACTGACCTGGTCCAATTTAACAATACTCTACATTTTTAGAAAAAGTTTTAACTGGGTGATTTCCAGAGATCATTTCCAAGCAGTAATTCTAGGTTCCTATGAATGTATGTGTGTAGAAAAGTAGAAACTACATGTAAATTGTCTCCAGAGGTCTCTGTGAGTTATCTTAATGTAAGAAAAGCCACATATATTTTCAGTGGAGAGGAACTTGGACAGGAATGATCAGCCATGTTAAAGAAGGAGTAGCAGCAGCTGTTCTACTAATACAGAAAGAAAGCAAATGAAGGCTCCATCTTTGTAATCCTGTTCTGTCTATGGAGATATTTGGTTGTTTTCTGATGACTTTTAAGTCAGATTACATGACAGAAATTATAATCAGGAAATCTCAATAGAAACTTCATCAACAAAGCAGGAAGAGACACGTTGGTTTTGTAAAGGAATTTAGCTTGATTTATTTGCTGTGATTTCCACTACCTCTTTTCAAGGTAGTACCTTGTAACTCTGCACAAGCAAGCGCAAAGTGGGGTCAAAGTAAGCATAAGTATGTCCCTTCCTGTTGGGAACCAAACAGGACTGCCCAGAGCATCCATCCACATCAGTCATAGGAAGTCACTGGCCTGCCCAAAGCACCATGCCCATCCTGTGCCAGGCTGATGTGCAGAGCTGCTCTGTCTGCAAGGATGGATTGGCTTACAGGGACAGGAGCCAAAGACATCTCTCTCTGAGCTCTTTCATCTGACTCCTCAAAAAAAAAAAAAAAAAACACAAATGAAGGGGGTTTGAAAATTGTATTTATTTGGAAAATAATTTGAAAAAAAAGTCTCCAAACCATAACAGTTCTAGGTAAGTTTTATAAACCCTAGAACAATAAAAATACTTCTTACTGCTCCAGTTCCACATAACTTTAAGGGCTCATCTTACTTCCTGTCTCCCTGAAGGATGCAGAGTAACTGGAAAAGTTCTTTTGCGCTCAAGAAAAGTAAAAAATTTGTATTAAATATCTGGTTTTCCTAACTTCACGTCTAAGAATAACATTTATATTAAGGCACGTGCAAAGAATCTCCCTATAAATATAATTCTAAAGACAATATTTAGTCAGTCATTGAGAAATGAACATAGAATTTGTCACTCATGTTATTGTAGCTGGTAAAGATTTACATTCTGGTTCTCATGAAAGGATTTATAGAGTGCTGTCAATTTATAAAGCACTTCTTAAACATAGATAAGACATACTTACTGACCAAAATGTTATGGAAGACAAATGTAAGTGAAGAAGCAGGAGGAATCCTGAGGAACAATTAGGGACTACAGAGTTGTGAAAGCAAGGGTTAAGAGGATAGAAATGCTCTGGACAACATCCAGTCTAATTCTTGAGCTTCTTGCATCAGCTCATACAGGTAAATTCCATTTCTTGAGGGACCTGATTTCTGTTCCACACCCATAAAAACAGAAAGATCCTACTACTTTCATTCTGGCCACAAAAAATAATTTAGAAATTAGCAGCAGATTGAAATCTGTTTCCTAGACTGGAACCAATGATTCAAAACTGAGTATGTTCAAAACCAAACTAAAATCTAAAATATCCTGAACTGGAAAGGAAACCCTGATTTTGGAAAAAAAAAACATATCCAAAATGGGTTTTTCTCAGAATTAAAAGTCAAAACATCATGAAGTGATTCAGTCGCCAATTTTGAAACCTAACTTGTGACCTAAACCAACTATACTGGAGATCGAAGCTGTTCCCTGCTTGACGAGATTTGGGAGCTCGGTGCTGCTCAAACATGTTTAAACAACATAAAATAGTTGCAATATTCTGCAGAATTAACACTAGAGATATTTGGTGGAACTATTCTGTTCTATCTGTGTATTTTCTCTCTTCCTATTGGATATTTCTGCTGTAGGCAATTCTTTGAAATGTTCCATTTTATTTTAGATGAGCCAATTAACAAGTAAAATTCCATTTCATGAAAGCTTGTTTCAAAGTCTCATCTTTATTATCTCTAAAGTACTGCAGGTAGGCTCTACAAGTAATTCTCAGGGCTTGGACTTGAGTCTTTGGCTGTGAAATCTTTTGTCTGTTTTTTTAAATATGAAATTATTTTGGGCAATCACAGTATCTTCCAACAACATGGAAGGAAATAAAAAGCTTCAAACAAACAAGAAAACAAACAAAGGCAGAAAAAGAGATTAAAGAGCAAGGAGGGCCTTAAATATGCCTTTCCTTTTGCAAATCATAATCTGAAAATCACACTTCTGTTAAAAGCACTGTTTCAACAACTCTCACTCATTTCCAGATTGACATCAACAACTTATAGTGAGTTTCACATCCATTTTCTGGTGCATCAATATATACTGAGACCCTGAAGGTTGAAATGTAAGTCTCTGTT
>VWZN01008679.1:27966-44916 GCA_013396955.1 Regulus satrapa
CCAGGAAACAGAGCCACAACTCAGAACTCACCCCATGTGGTCAAAACTCAGCAATCATCCCAATCCCTTGGATGAGAGCATTATATTTTCCAGAAGACCCTTGTTTTTTATGCCTGCCTGATTTTCATACCCAGCCCTTTCTTAAGAACAGAGAAAAGTAAAAAATATGACTCAGAGAGATTTCTAATCTAATTTCTTTTTTGCTGGAACTTTTCTACTTATCTCAGATAGGTTTTTGTCTGGGAAAATACAATATTAATATGATAATAATAATACCATACAAAAATATGCTACCTCTCCTATAAGGAGTTTTACTCAGAGCATGAAAATACATCTCTATGAAGATGGTTTCCACTGGGCTAGCCCACATCTCATTCTCAGTGAATGATGCCTGGGTCAAATGCTCACTTAAAAAAAAACCTGACTTCTTTGGTGCAAGGCAGTCATGTTTAGTTCAAACATAGAGCATAATTTTTTAAAAATTGATTCTATATAAAAGTTTATATGTATATATAATTTTTGCATGTAGATATAGATATATAAGGGAGATGGTTCTGACTTCTGCCAGCTCTCTGGGATTTGGGACTTGTTGCCCATCCTCTCTCTGCACTACTTTTCCAACTGCAAAATGAATTTTCACTTTCTTTCCATTAAAGAGAAGAAGAGAAGGAGAGATTTTTATAGAAGGGTAAAAGTACATAATCATAAACTGCAAGGCACTCAGGAAACTATAGATAGGATTAATTTAATTGTTTTGGCTCAAGAAACTCTATCTTAAGCAGTATATGTTGGATTTCAACATCATGTAATTTAATTCCTTTGACTTTCTATGAATGGGGGTTTTTTGTGTTTATCTAAAGTTTACATTTTTAAATGGTTTTCTGTGCATCACTCTCCACACTTGCAATTTAAATATTTAATAAGATTTCTCTGAAAGTGGGAGAGATATATTTTCTATCTGCTTATCTGGAAACCACAGATGTCAAAAATTTTCAGGCAAAATTTATTAGAAAACATCTGTGAAAAATGTTTTCAATCCTGAGCTCTATGTTTGAAAGATATGGGGAGATAGGGAAAATAATAACCCCTGATACTGAAGTTCTATGAGTTTTATACTCCTGGGATTTTTCTATTTTTATTTTTCTTTTCCTGCAGGGTTATGATTGTTTCATAAGGCCTCCAAGGCCTTTTCTATCTATCTTTAAGCACAACAGATATGTATGTATGTCAGCTCATTTTGGCCTATGGCTACACAGAAAGAAAATTAAAAGTATAATTGAAAAGTTTTTTTTGTTATGATGCTACTTTGGGGGATTTTTTTTTCCTTTAAAAGGACAATCCAATCTATTTGATGGTGAAGACCCTCTGCTGAAAAGGTCTGTAAAGATGCACAGGAGTTGTCCTGTCTGAAGTTCTCAGTCTGAATTGATCAGTGAAAGGTAATGAAAAATATTTCTATGATATTTCTTCTGTGAGGAAAAGCTGAGAGAGTTGGAGTTGTTAAGCCTGGAGAAGAGAAAGCTCTAGGGAGACTTTATATAAGCTTTTCATTACTTAGCAGAAACTTATAGGAAAGAGGGGAACAAAGTTTTTATTAGGGATTGTAGTGACAGGAAAAGAGGCAGTGGTTTTAGAAGGTCAGTTAGGACTAGATATAAGGAAGAAGTTTTTACAAGGGGAGTGGTGAAACACTGAAGCAGGCTACCCAGAGAGGTGGTAGAGGCCCCATCTCTGGAAACATCCAAGGTCATGTTGCATGGGGCTCTGAACAATGTGATCTGATTGAAGAGGTCCCTGCCCATTGCAGGTGGATCAGGTTAGCTGTCCTTTAATGGTCCTTTCAACCCAAACAATTTGTAACTCTATGATTCTATGACTGTATGATAAGGATTGTGGGATTCAGTTTTAGAATGGGGAACTACTGCTAACAGGCTTATAGAGTGCTCTGGGGCAAAATTTTGCGTTTATACATTTCAGCCAGGGCTTCAGTTCAGCTATTCTGCAGGAAGGCAATTTGGCTTGCAAAATCTGATAAAGCTGATTTTTCAGTCAGCTAGGATTTGTGTTAGGTGGTTTTAGACTGGGAGACTTGAATCTCTCTCTTTCTGCTTCTCAGCCATATCCCCATGTCTGAAGCCAGCTCTTAGCTTGAGCAGATGTCAGGCTCATCTGCTTGGCCCTTTCTCTTCAAAAAAACCACTCCCATGGTCTGACCATTTCTACTTCATGGACATGAAGTAGAAAGCTGCTGTCTTTTCCAGCTGAAACCTTTGCTGAAGAGCAGCTGGTAACACACACCAGTGTCTCTCTCACACCACAGAAAGACACCTCTTCACTCAGCAAGGAAAGACACAGCGGTTGCCTTCATTTTTAAAAGAAGATTCCTTTAGAGCATATTTTTAATTGAGCACCAAGCTTCTGGGTTTGGTGTGTCTCTGATGTAAGGACAAATCAGAAAAGAGCTTTGAAACTTTGGAGGGGGGATCTGAAAACTGAAAAAAGCAGAGTAAATACTGAAGTCTGCAGGCTTGTTTCCATCCAGGCACTCTGTCAGTTGATTTTCATCCAAGTACTGGTGGTGCTAAGGGAAAGAGGTAGCAGAAGGATTTCATTATCCAAACACACATGGTGATCCAGATTCTCCAGCTTTGTTCAAACTGGTGGGTACTATTCATATAATTAGAAGGCTGCTGTGCACTGGCCATCATGATCTGTGAATCATGCTTTTCAAAGTTCAGTCAAGTTGCTTTTAAATCAATCAACAGACTTTTCACTGATTGCTGGAGCATCTAAAGACTCACTATCTATTTCAAGAAAACATTTTTCAGGCATGCCCTGCTCTTGTTCTCAAGGTCTCTGAAAGCTTCTCTCTCTACAAACCTAGCCAAACTGCACTGAGTTTGCAAGTGTACAGAAAGGAAAGCATTTATGATATTAATGGAGTATTAAAAGAGGAATTAAAACCAAGGAAGCCACTGCCCCTCCTTACATCTCTTCTGTCTGCAGGGTGTGGGGGGGATAAGAAGGCTGAACACTGTAACTTAAAGAAAAATAGTTCTCCTTTTGCTAACAAAGGAAAGATTTCATAACTATTGCTTCTGCAAGTAACAGTCCTCTGACCTTCAAACAGGCTTGCCTAGAATCATCAAATCCATTTCCACGGTACAGCTAAGTGGACAAATTTTCCAAGCAGGGACTGGTTTTGTGGACTCTAATGTAGTGCAGTGAGGATTGCTAAACAAACACACCCAACATGCATTTAGCACCATACATATACAATTGGATTCTGGGAAAAATGTTTGCTATTAAATGTAACTAACATCTACCTAATCATTTCCCAGCATTAACCAGCCTACAGAAAGCATGGCCTGAACATACCCCTGACGTCAACAATGTAATATGATTCAAATACACATTAATAAGGAGAATGTTCACGCCAATATTGTACAATAAGGTCTTCTATATTATTCAAAAGGAAAAAAGAAAAAATACTTTATTGCAGCATTCTCCATGCATTTTGCAACAGGGGTTAATCAGAAACTTGCCAGCTGGCTGTTTTCTGACCATACATTACCAATTTATTTCTCCCTCTTCCTTCCAAGGTTGAGGTACTGGCCTCTAACTCCAGACTGCTGTGCTGGACAGACCAGTTAAGATACTTGGCAATTTCCAAGTGACAATTAAATTACCCATGCATATTTTTGACATAGTTGTAACACATAATCTCTGCAAAATAGCCAAAAGAACACAGAATACTGATAATAAATTGCAGATCCTGTGTGACTAGTTCAAAAATCCAACCCTGGCAAGAAGCTAGGCTAATTTTCTGATATTTGTTTTTACAGCCTTCTTAATCCAAAGGAGCAGGGAGCTATAAAGCTATAAAGCATATATCCCTGCACTGGAGCTGGGTTAGCAAGCTGCCCTGTCAGCTCTGCTTGCTTCACAGTACCATCAAAATAAATGGAAAATTCTTTAAAAAAAAAAAAAAAGCTGGTAATTCAGCATCTACTGGGAATTAGGATGGAGTTCAGAAAGAAAAGGACTCCTTTTATGTTATTGCTACTTTTGTACATTTTGTTTGGCACTGTGCAGCTACTGCCAGTTTTTCACCAGCTTTAGAGGTTTTTTCCTTACCTTTCCATAAGCAAAATTTAGAGAAATGAGCAGTTAAGAAGTGAAAACCAAGCTTTTATTCCAAAGAAAAATGCAGCATTTCCCACAAAATTTTTGTTTTCCTCTAAAAAGTGTTGAGCTAACCTTGTGGGGAGGTTTCCTTATGAGTATTGGATTTCCCACAAGGAAGAAAACAAGAACTTAGTGCTGTACCTAAAGCAGTAGGGCACTGAAGAGTTTCCCATCCAGCAAATTCACTGCCCAGGCCACTAGGGCCTTCTGATATCTTCATCACTGAAACCTGATTTTCTCATGGGCATGGTGATGCTGAGACTCATGGTTTACCATACTGCCATGAAATTTGACTCCTGCAAATAAAAATCCTGACAGCAAGCAGCAGTGCAGGTTCCAATTCAAATGCTGCTCTTACTTTTGCCAACTGAGAACATGAACATTTTCTTTGAGGCCTCCTGTCTCAGCTCCATTTTTGCTTTTTCACTGTTTATGAAATTTAGACTTCATTTTTTGTGTGATTGATATTACAATATTACATCTCATGTTTCTGTTTATGGATAGGATGGCCCACTATGAGCAGTAGCCCCCTTCAGCAAACAGCTGGTGACACAACACATTTCCTTCCCAGTGGAAAGGGCCTCTTTCCTCTCCCACCAGGGAAATGTGCAGCAGAATTCAGCCCCTGATTGGGGCAATAGGCTACATGGGCTCCATGAATTCAGAAGGCTGAATATGCTTATTTATTAAGAGCTATATGCAACAGTAGAGAAGCAGTAAACATGCAGGCAAGCAAGCCAGACAAGCAATCCCAGACAGCAATGTCCATCTGTCCAAAACATCCAAAGTACATTGATAAGGCAGAATCCTGTACTAAGCGCAGTACATCTCTGTAGACATCAGGATGTTATGAAGAGTTCTCCCAGCGTTCTCAAAACAATTTCAGGGCCAAGTGTTCGACCCATGTTGTAGGCAACAGAAATGGACCTCCTGAAAGTGATAAAGGAACAGCCAAAATGCTCTGGGCTCACTGCATTGTCACTGTACTTACACAGTGTAGAAAACACCCTTGAGGTGTGAGAGAAGTGAGTGCAAACACAGCCGGAAGCCCATCTCAGTAGGACTTTGTCCTCTGATCAGTGAGTGCTAGATGAGTCCCAATGCCCAAGGTCCCATGGTCACTTCAGCTGATGATGACAGATAAAGATGCCATCCTGCATAGACTTGACAAAGAGAAGAACTGTCCTCTTCCAAGTTTCATTGTCATTAAAAAATCTAAAATATTTACTATGCTGTAGCTTCCTCTGAAATTTGAGGACCTAGTCACATTAAGGCTGCCACAGATATGGGACAGCTGAAATAAAGCAAACATGGCAGTAGGGAGAAAGGTTAAGTAAAAGGGAAAGGCCTCTCAAAGATGGACATTAACAAAAAGACTGTGCATCTGCTCTGGCTTGGTAATGTAATACTTCATGATGCTCTTGCTTAAGAGTGCCTTTGTCCACTTTAACTTAAACCTGTTCCCATTCAGCTAAAGCAAAGCTGAGGTAAACCTGGATTAAATCAAGACTGGAATGTACAGAGAAGGACTATTTGGAAATTGTGTCCCAAGGCACATGCTTATTGCAACTGGATGAAACGCTGATTTATATGATGGTTTTTCAGAATGGAAAGTACATATTAATATAAAATACACAAAAAGAAATTTAATTGAATGTACAGGACATTTTGGATTACTTTTTCAGTTGTTTTTTTTGAAAGCATTTAATGAGGCTGCAATCTTTAAAAAATAATAGTACCAAGAAAAATACTAATATGATGACAATAACTAATATATCTAGATGAGAATAAAAAGCTGCATGCAATCTGAATGTCAGGGGATCAAAAAAAGGATGTGATTTTTTATAATTTTTATGTTGTAAAAAGCCCCAGCTGTTTTTATCCTTAATAACCAACACTTCCAGTATAATAGAACATGCCAGGAAAAGACTATATCCTGGAGTGCTACAGGTGGCTTTACAAGACTGAAAAGATCAGATAAATAAATCATCTCCCAACAGCTGGGTAAGCAAGACAGCCTTTCAGGAGCCCCCAACCCAGACCCATGATCACTCACACTCAAAGAGACTGGATTGCTCAGAGTCCCAGGTGTGGGGTGCCCAATTGCCTGGTCTGAGATGGGAAGATTTCAGTCAGCTCTGATTTGCCACAGTCATGATCAATGTGTGGTAAAATTTATTGGCCTGGTTTAATTTGCAAATACAGTTGTGCTGTATGGATCTAAAAACATACTTCTGTTAACATAGGAGGATAGAGTTGAGGGATTGATCAAATAGTCAAAGACTGGTTTTATTATCTTTTCACAGAGTGTACCCTTCTCTGCTTGAAGATTGCAGTGGCAGAGAAGAAGAATTTTAGAATTTTAATCTCATATTGTAAATATCTAATATTGTAAAATAAAAATCGCCTTGAGGAAGGACAGCAGCAAATAAACCTCCTTGATTTCTTTCACATGACAGAACAGAAAAATCAATTGGTATTATATTGAGCCTTATTTCAGGGCTGAAAAATATGCTGTTCATATCCTTAATCCTGCATAGCTACTCCTATGTCCCAGACCTGATTGGTATTCATTCCACTTGCAAATAATAATGGTAATATTAGGTGTCTTCAGTTCAAAGCATGCAAATTTCAACCATTAGTTATTTAGTTTCAAATTAACATTGTCCCAGGGTTATTACCAAATCTAATATTTTACACAGATATTTATAAAATTGCCTGTGACACGCCAGCAGTAGCTTTCAGCATTTTAACTTTCCATTCTCATGGTGCCACTAAAAGACAGTCATGCGAAAAAATAAGTCATAATGAAGTTGACCAGACAAAAGTTGGAGACATCTATAAAAGCATGATTGACTTTATGTCTAGATCCTCCTGCCACTGTGCTAGGGCAGTGGTAAGAAGATTTGAAGAATGTAGGCTTTTCTCATCTTGAGCTCTATCCTGTTCCATCGATAGTACAAACTGCCATCCAGAGTCCACTTGGACAACTTTGAAATTAACGAACATAAGTGACAATAAAATCTGTCTCATTAAGTGTTCGTGGAAAGGAATTACAGGGGAATTGCTGGCAGCTTTAGTCTTAGTTCCCTTCCAAATTCATATGCGTCGGATTCACTTCTAGGAGAGGGTATGTAGTGATTCTATTTCCAGCTCCTGAAGTTATGCCACAATTCGTGCTTTGCAAAATTAGAAACTAATGAAGTATGCTAGCATGAGGAGGAGTCCTTAGGAGAGAAAAACAGTAATAAAAGGCTGATAATTGCCGCTGAGCAAGGGACTGATGGATAGCACACCATGCTGGTACAGGTAGGTAGGTAAAGTGACTCATTATATAGGCTCTATAAAGGGATGAGTAATCAGTAAAAACAGAGGGAAAGAACAAACTGTCTCATATGAGAAAAGCAGCTGTTGATGGACATCAGCCACTAGGACATGGAAGAAGTAACAAAAAAATGTTGGAGTAGAATAAAGAAGGGCAAGGGAAGAAAGTAATAGAGTTGCAGCTTCTGGCCCAAATTTGTTCAAGAACCAGCATCACTCCCAGCAGCTGCAGCATTTCCAGACCATAAACAGAGGAGGCAGATAATTCTTTAAGCAATGTACTCTGACATATCTTGCATATCCACAGCAGTATGTAGAGGAAATGAAGGCTGAGAGCTGATTGGAGATGGTAACTAGAGGTTCATCTTTTCTGCCACTGAAACAGTGCAGATTTGGAAGTGAAGTGGAACATGTGGTATTTTAAGGCAAATAAATTGTCTTTGCATTTGGATGTTAGAACATGAACATTTGTGTGGTCAACAGTCACTAGAGAGAACAGTAGAGCTCAGTCTTACTAAAGGGGCTTCTTCCCAGATCCCAGTAAAGCAGACATGTGCTTTAGTGCTGTTTCCCCTAGCACTGCTGCAAGGAAGCCGTGTATTCCCACAGCTGCATGATCAGCAGCAGGGGAAAGATGAAGCTGGTCTCCCCAGTGAAGGGATCCCACACAGACCTGGAATGGCCAGCACAGGCTCATGCATCCAGGCGAGCCACAGCAGTTGTACCCCTCTCTGAGGTACAATATGTGACTTTTCCCATATTTGGATACTTATAGTTAATCTACACACTAGATGAAGCCAGACTATACCTCCTCTGTGATAACTGAATGGCAGTCAGTTTGAGAGACAGGGGATGCTCTCACACTTCAGGCCTTTGATGTGTTCCTTGATATGTGACATTCCTGGCCCTTGACGCTGGGCGCCTTTGGGGTACTCCCCAGCTGGGGGAAGCCCATTTATCTCAGTTCTGTGTCAGGAAAAAGACTTGAGATGCTTGTTATGCTCTCGATCTTCTTGTTTATTAATACATTATCAAAAAACCTGGCATCATCCTCACCAGGTTTAATGCTCAGGGAAACACACCACCGAAGATGGCCACAGATTGTGCACTTCCAATATCTTTATAATCACTTTCAACCAATTAAAAATAGAAACATATTTTATTTCCTTTTCTTCACCAATTACTATTTCTCATCCACCTGCATAACTAAAACTGCAACAAACCTCTAACCAGTCACCTTTGAGCTAACACTGCAGGACATGGAGTTCACAAAGAAGAAGAAGAAACATTAGGGACAACACTCTATTTCTTCCATCTTGACTCCATGTTAATTCCCNGGGTACTCCCCAGCTGGGGGAAGCCCATTTATCTCAGTTCTGTGTCAGGAAAAAGACTTGAGATGCTTGTTATGCTCTCGATCTTCTTGTTTATTAATACATTATCAAAAAACCTGGCATCATCCTGACCAGGTTTAATGCTCAGGGAAACACACCACCGAAGATGGCCACAGATTGTGCACTTCCAATATCTTTATAATCACTTCCAACCAATTAAAAATAGAAACATATTTTATTTCCTTTTCTTCACCAATTACTATTTCTCATCCACCTGCATAACTAAAACTGCAACAAACCTCTAACCAGTCACCTTTGAGCTAACACTGCAGGACATGGAGTTCACAAAGAAGAAGAAGAAACATTAGGGACAACACTCTATTTCTTCCATCTTGACTCCATGTTTACTCCCTAAAAGCCAAGTTTCTCACTCTAGCGACACACTACACTACTCTTTATTATCCATCTTACTCTTTTGTGTATTCTAGTTTATCTAGAGATTTTGGAAGCTTTCTTCATGGGTGAGGGTCAAAGCTAGTGTTTTCCTGGAGGTCAGGATCCTCAGAGGGATACCTACAGTTCATCTGTTTCAGGATTCCTACAGTTCATCCAGTTATTTCAGGTTCTGCTAGATATTAAAGTATTGCCCTGGTAATTTTGTATCATTTTACCTATACCCAAACAATGCTTTTGAGCAAATCATTATGCTAGTCATTACAACTTAACAGGAATGGGATAGATATCTTAGAGGGGATAAGCCCACCCATTAGGAGAAAGTATCCTCGTTTATTCTCTTGGCATAAAATGAAAATCCCTATCTGCACTATCCTTGCTTATACCCTGAGCACATAAACACTTTCACTAAATATTTGCAAAGAAGAGGAAACACAACCAAATCCTACTAAGTTATCATGAACAGCAGTCATATTGTAGAACATTTATATTTTCTGCATATTCCACTGGGGAGAGGTTACTTTTAAACTTTCAATATTATTTAAACACAAATGCTTTTTATATAGGTCAGGAAAGAGAAATGTAATTTCCCTTAGTTTTCTTTGGTGAAAGTCCTCTGTTCTAGCACTTAATTAATGACTCTGGTGAGATGCTTTGAAAACAGTAATGTTTCTGTTACCCCAAATGTGTTGCCAAAATGAATACTTCCTGATCATTGCGTATTTTGGAGAGGATGCTGAACACACATGCATGTGCTGTTAATAAATTCAAGGAAACTATTTTTATGATTGTGGAAAAACAGGAGAAAAGGTATTTCGTTTTCAGTACTTGTCTTTGTCACACCGTTATAGCTGTGGGAAATAAAAAAGTGAAATAAGAAATGTGGAAAGCAAGGAGCAGGAGGGAAGGAAAGCCACACAGGGCTGTGCAACATTACCTCACCTGGAACAGTTAGCTTCCCCATTTGGCTTTTAACACTTAATTTCTCTTCTGCCATATTCACCCTTGAAACCCAAGCACTCCAAGGACAGCTCACATAAGGACGTAAGTGCCCAGAATCAAAATAAGGCAGATTTGGGTCCAAAACACAATCCTCAAAAGTTTACCTAATCCAACTACTTCCTGGGGTTTTGCCAGTAATTTTTCCCATGGTTTTAAGCTTTCATGTCTCTTACAGTCCAGCCTCTGCCTCAAACACTGCAACCCAAAAGGTATGCACACTCAAAGTTCCCCTTAGGTTTGCTTCAGGTTGCCACTACAATATTGCTATCAAACATCTCCCTAGCCAAGGGGTGACACACTTCCAGTTGTACCACAGCCTGCTGTCCCCTTCCCCAGGCAACAACAAATGCATTGGTCCTGCAAGCACTACTGTTAGAAACACTTTCAATTGTCAGAACCTCTAATTGCCATAGTTGCAAGTCTTCTTATCCTTGGACTGCCCTGTCTCCCAGGAAGACTACACTTCACATCTTTCCTCTTCAGCTTTTCTTGCTACCAGACCTACAACTCAAGAGCAAAGAAAAGTTCACTGGTAAGATCCCTCAATCATCTGGAAAATTTCTCGTGGAAGCCCTTGTCACACCATAACATCACTCAAGCACACACATATAGCTGGAGGAGGCTCCAGTACAAAACACAACACGCATCTCATGGGGTCCAGAGTAACTTAGGAATACACCAAAGGGATTAAACAATCTTAAGCATTACCAGCACATCTCTATTTGGAAAAGAAACTGTGAAAGCTTGTCAAGTCAGTGACAATGAAAGATTGTATCTGCATGGAACACAAAGCATAAAATAGCATCAGGCACAAATTTCTCCTGGGTTGACTGGACTAGGGACTTCAGGACTAGACATCAGGACTTCATCCTGATGCTTATCTTGAAGTGAGGTGTGCTGATGGGAGAGATGGCAGTGATAAGGTGAAGGCACTACAAACAGAGGTTAGAAGATTTCACTTCTAAGTGAGGATGGCAATGATTTTGGTTCTGACACACAAAAGAGTCATCCCTGAAGTAACACATTGTGAAAGAGCTGACCTGAAATGAAATGTGATTATTGAGATTTCAGGTAAAGTAGGAACATAAGCTAACAATTAAACCATAAATCTCCTATCTGAAATATTTAAGGGGTGATCACCCATCTTTAAACAGAACAAACACTGCTCATTTTGTCAGACTTACAGCATCTGAGAAAATAAAGAACTGCCTAGGACTTCTCATTCTGCACTTCTGCTTCCTGCTGGAAAACAATGATACTGGCTACACATGTGTCTTGTAAACATATGCCTGTGATGTTCTTGCTTTGTATATTTACATAGTCATATAAATTTTATGTTTTACATTTGACAGAGAAAACCTGCAGTGTCTTTTATGTTCAATGCATTCATTCTGAAGTTGTTGCTTCACCTACTGCCAATATGGCTTTTT
The DNA here is from genome assembly GCA_013396955.1 of Regulus satrapa. Taxonomy (NCBI): domain Eukaryota; kingdom Metazoa; phylum Chordata; class Aves; order Passeriformes; family Regulidae; genus Regulus; species Regulus satrapa. The sequence goes on from VWZN01008679.1 coordinate 39,698, forward strand.
TTTTTGTTTAAGAACATTAAAACATGTTAAGAAAAAATATTTCCTTCGTGTAACCTTCACACTGCTATTATATGTTTCAATGGCCAAGATCTGTTCCAAGTGTTTAGATCAGTGATGTTACTCTGTATTATTAGAGTGACTTGACAAGGCCAAGAAAACAGAGTTCAGAAGGCATGGGGACCCCATGTGAAAGTTTGCCAGCCTGGGAAGAAAGAAGCCAAGGCAATGCCAAGTCACAAATGCTGAATTTGCTGAAAAGCTGGATCGTGTTAGCAGAAGATGCAACACATGGGTGAGGAGGAGAAATGCACAGAGGCTGTTGAGAGCAACATGTGAAGCTTTAGACAGCTAGTCAGCAAGATGGCATCTTTATTTTTAGCTGGATGCAAACTTTGGAGGGATTCTTGATATTGGAGGAAAAAAAGAGCAAGTCACAAAAAATAACAAAGAAAATAAATAGAGGACTTGCTTTGATCACTTGCTCCTTGCTAAAGCAATGTAAGAACTAAAGTTACTACAAATACTTACAAAAATGAGTGGCCAATGAGTGTAGAAGAGGTATTAAAATACTCAGTGTTTCAAAAAGAGATCCCATATGGATCTCACCAAGCTGACACCCCTAGGAAGAAGAGGCAATCCATGCAGTTACAGAAGAAAGCACTGGGAAGGCAAGAACCTGATAGAAACACAGGCTAGAGTCAACAGAACTTAACCTTCCTACTTGTCATGACACAAAAAATATTTCTCTGCCTTAAAAGCTGAAATTTTCTTTCTCAGGAAATTATTGCAAGTAGAATACTCCACTAGGATGATTAAAAGAGAGAAAAAAGCTCTAAAGCAAAATCAGTTTAGGGTCTTCAAGGAAATCCATTATTAGCTTCAATTGACCTTAATGCAAGGGTTACAGTTTCCAAAAGGGACCTCACAAAAATGTTCCTGGCTTACAAAATGCACAGACACTATCTCCAACTTCAAGCATCTAATCTGCCAAGCATATACAATTTAGGGTGGTGTTACTACTTTTCTGAACAGAACAGTCAGAAGAGCAATGTCCAGAAGTATGATTTCAATCTGATTCAGAAAAGAATACTGCATAAACCCAGGTAGACTTAGACTGATTGGCAGATCTTGTGGAGACCTCCTGCAGAAAGGGAGTCCAAAAAAATAGCCGTTTCTTTCAACTTCTACTGGAAGATAAAAGGATAGGTAGTATCCTTCATTAGTATTAAATAATAAGATTTTTTTAAATTATAGATATTTACAGAATTTATGGAATTTGTACCCCTCCACGCCTCTGCTTAACTTTCTATCTGTAAAGCAGAAATGCATTCTGTTTCTTCCTAAAGTGTTTAGAAAAAGGAATGAGGTCTGTTAAGGACAATCAAAGCTAAAAATAAAACAATTACAAAATAATAATAAAAAATTCTTTATGTTGTCTCCAGAGGAAAAGGAAACTCTAAAGCTGCTGTGTGTGTCAAAAGTGCAGGTTAAGTCAGGCAAAATATTCCAGCAGTAATATGGACAGAGACAGACCATGTAGTGGAAGAGACATATAAATTCATGTCCCAGACCACAATTTTTTTCTCCTTCAGCACTGAAAAACTTATTCTGTGCCCATCTGCATGGGGGATGGGACAAATAAAAGAGAGGGAGGCTTGAACATGATCCCTAGCTAGCAAGCAGGAACTGGAACTGTTAGATGCAGTATTTAAATGTAGATACCTTACAAACAGCCTGAATCCTTAGTCTAGGGCAACAGTTTTAGAAGTGATAACATAGTCAAACAGCAAAGCCTGGCTGTCGAGCCCCAGCTCAAGCACATCTTCTGGTTATTGCCTTTGCTAAAATAAAACCTCATGAAAACAAAGTAAGCATGTGAAAAGGAAGTATACAAAACACATTCAGAGGGAACAGCTAGCGCCAAATATTTCCCTCTGCTTGAAGTCCCATCTGTGTCTCACAGGTGTCTTTGAAAATATAACCAGCCAGTCAGAGCAAAAGCTGATGGCTCCCTAAATCACTGCTGTGAGACACTGGCATCTAGTAATTTCCATACTTTTCCTTTCTGATGGCTGAAGGAGAACCACATCTTTCCAAGATACCAAATCTTGTTCTTCCCCTAAACAAACATAAAACCCCCACAGGCTCTCAGCACCTGAGATGGTTGGATGAGAACATAAACCCTGAGCACCATGAGACACACCTTGCTGCCCCTGACTCCTTCAATTACCCTGGGTTCTTCATCAACAGAGCCCTCTAGCCATGCTGGAGCTCTGCCTGTTCTGGTACCTCTCTCTTGGTGTAGTGAGGACAACCTGCCATGAGGGTTTTATGTCCAGTTGGTGGTTTTTTTCCTTTTTAAAACTTAGTTCCCTGATCTACCACATTTCCCAGATTCCATGCAAATCACTTACTCTCACATCACAGATAGTGCTATTGCTCACTATCACACTCAGATCCTGGAAGAATGCAAAGAATGAAAACTGCAAGCTGATCCAAGGAGAAAAAAGAGGGTCATAGACAGGTGTTTTGTAAACGTAACTTAGACTTTCCTGTTTGCCACTTTTGTTTCCTATGATAATGCATTCCAAGCATTTCTGTCTGCCTTAAAACACCACGGAGTTAAAATATGTTCACCAGGAAGATGGACTAAACTTTCACCAAAATAATAGCACTACCATGAAATACAGATTTTGATCCTTTGACCTTGGAAGAACAAATTGAACTGGTGTCTTCAAAGGCCAAAAAAGCATTTACTAATCTTTGGTCGGTAGATTAATTGCAAAAGATAAGCCTGAGCTTTTACTGTAATGTACTTGGTTTCTTGAGTCCATGCTGATATGGTCTCCAAAGAAATACAGAGCAGAGTAGGTTGCTCTTACTGTGCAGAAAGCAGTATTTCTAAACAAAAGTGTGAAGTAAGCAATCTGTTGGGCTCAGGAGAGAGGAAAGCAATGGAATAAACTACTGATAAATGAGAAAATTACTATAGGCTGCTTAGCTAGACTTCCAGAACACCAGCTGGGGAAGGAAAAATGGCAAAAGAACAAAATTTCTGCATATTTAGTCAGGGATAGAAAAGAAACCCACATTAAAAAAAATCACTGTGTTTTCATACATTACTGATCCTTTAAAGATAACTTGCAAAATTAAGGCCTGAGTTTCGTGCCAAAATGTCCATAGGCATTTTGATACAAAAACTAGAAGGAACAGGATCTGTTCCATGGATAATATAAGAAAAACAGAACCATGCCAAAGATTATTTTTTCTTTATTGGCAGATATTTAAAAGGGAAACTAGAGATTAACTAGTTCCTAATTTATGAGGATTAACTATTGCCTACTTTTAGAAGGGAATTGTCCAATATCCTCTTTAAAAATTAGGATTTCTTTTAAAATATCTCCATTTACTACTAAGGAACATTTGAAACCAAAAATCAACAGTCTTTTCTGAAGACTGAATCAAAAAGGTAGATATATAAAATTAAAGTCTAGTTGTTTCCCTTTACATGGTGGCAATTTTTGATTTAAAGTCCTACTTCTTATGTCTTCACTGTCTAGCCTAAAATGTAATTATATGAAGATTTGATACTTTAAGCCTACAAATAAAAAAAATAAATATTTAAACTTCGTGGCTTTCAGTGCATTTCTCTAAATTCCAAAACCAAAAGCACACATTTGACTACCTCATAGTGAGGTGAAGCTCAGTCCTTACATCTACCCAAACCAAAGAATCATTGGTTTTTGCTAATCATTAGTTCTTTGGGGCTGTCATTTCTTAATAGGAACAAAAAATAAAAAATAAATCACAACATCCAAAAAAAGGAAAACCATCACCACCAACAACAAAATCAGCCCAGATTTTAGAGTATTTTATAACAAAATCATCGCTGTTGAAGCCTGAATAAATGCATTAAGAGAACACATGAAGGAAATGCCTGTCATTTAAAGGAAAGATATGTGAAAACAGGTCGCTCCTATTAACCATAATCTATACCTGGAAAGTTATATACCTGTTAAGTTTGTGAGGGTGTTTCACTATTAAAACACTAAGACTTTCCTTGTGTAAATTTTAATTAGTATCCTGCTACCTATAAAACATAGTGTTCTGTTCAGTCTACATCTCTCTATTTTACTGGGATGTGTATGAGTTCTGACCTGATATTCCCAGAATCTTCATCACTTTTGAGGTATTCTCTTACTGAACTGTGTTTATCACTATAAAATAAACCTGAAGCTAACATGAAACATGGGAATACAACACCACTGCCAATTCAGCCAGATGTAGTTTTCAATGGGAACACATCCCAGGACTTGATTTTAAACCACTTGGCTGTCTTTGTTTTGATGCTCACCCACTGGGGCTAGGATGGATGAGGCTAATGGTATGGGACCCCTAGTTCCAGCTATCCCTAGTGGTCACAGTACTTGCAGTGCTGTTGAATTACAGCCTTGGACAGGAGGTTGCCTGGGGCCGTAGAGTCTTTATTCCCATTGCAGTGCTGTGCTGTGTCGTGCCGTGCTGGAGTGTTTTGTGCAACAGTAAAATAGTACCACCTTATAGAGGCTTTTATGCACTAGTGGGTAAATCTTCAAATTTTAAAAGGTTCTATGTGATTTTGAGGTTATAACTTAGCCTTTAGAAAGGAAATCTGCTACAGTGTTGCAGCTGAAGTGACCTGTTGCTTTTGAGATGCTGCTACTCAACTGCACCTGCTGCCCCTCCCATGTGATCTGTGCCATCCAGAATAAATCCTCCTGTGGCTCCATACACAGGCACCTGTAAGAACTGACTGGTTTCCAAAACCCATGATCAAATAGCACAGCTGAAAACCTGGCAAGGGTCAGAGACACATGAAACAATGCCAAATTACTGCCTGAAGGGCATAAAACTGAGACACCAAGGAACAATCATAGGCTGGTCTAGCCCTGAGTGCAGCAAGCCCTGTTGGTGGAAGGAAATGGGGCTGGCAGGTATGGGGCCATACTTCCACAGTCTGGTGGAGCAGTGGCTGTGGAGCAGCCTCACACCATGGGAAATACCTGACAATGTCAGCCTGGGACTGAAGAGCACAGCAGAGCATGCAAGGCCAGGTCAGAATATATGTCAAGTGTGAGGGCCCTTTCTTTTATCTTCTCTTTTCAAATCAAACAGCTTTACTTTTTTGTGCAAGCATTACCTGGAATGGGGACTGCAAAGTATATCCTTCTAAAAGTAAA
>VWZN01008681.1:0-52319 GCA_013396955.1 Regulus satrapa
TGTCATTAATAAAACCAGGAATCATAGGTAAACCCAAATACCATTGACAGTGAACATTTTGAATTTAGGGTTCTGTCCTCAAAAAATACCCTTAGTTCTATTAACTCTGCAGCCTGAAAACATTTTACTTTCAGCCCCGAGTGTTTTCTGGGTTGAAATACCAAATATGTGGTGACTGAGTAATCAGGGTAAAAATCAAGTTGAGTTCAGACAAATTGATCCAGACAGCAACACCTTTGAGACAATGACAATGTCACAAGAGTGAAAGACACCAAGAACTGTGAATTCATCGAGTGAAAGACCCAGTGCATCACCCAAGCACACAAATGGAAAAAACATGTTCTAAAGTTAAAAAAAAAAAAAAAAAAACCTATCATGATTTTTCCTTGAGAGTAATTAATCCTAAATTAACAAAAATTACATGCAACTTCTTTCTTAAAATATTGACAGAATGAAATATCTGTCCTAATAAGATTGTCAAAAGATTACCTTAAGTAAGAGACATTGGAAAGAAGTAATAACTGTATGGACTGCTCTTTTTAAAGGGGAATTATTTTTACATGGTGCACTGGCAACTGGTAAAGAATGCACAGTTGCTACCTTGAGTTGGCATAATATTTAAAAACAAACAAACAAACAAACAATGATTCACCTCATGGCATTATCCTTTGTAAATTAAATTACTCCAGTAGTGATCATAAAGTTTCGTTTTTAACGAATTAGCCATTTATTCTGGTGAACATTAAGAGTGAGAGGTTGCTCCCCTTAGTTTACCAGGACATTTAGTTGTAGTTCAACACCTTTACCAATTGTCTCACTCGTGATTAAACCAAAAGGAAAAGCATACAAATAAAGTGCTGTCATTTGTAGCCCCAGCCAGCTAAGAGGCAGCAAAAGAAAAATCTCTTTCTGGAAGGAAAAGCATTTCTATGGTGAAGAACAACTGCTGGAAATCAAACAAGATTAACCTGTCTCTCCTCTGTCTTCATCCTTGTAGTGGACGTGAGAGATATCACTTGACTGTTGTCCTAAAGCCACTGATCCAAAAGCAAAACCACATCTATTTCATGACTAGAATCAGCTTTCATCTCACAGCAGAAAGGTGCACCTGGAGAACTGAATTAATTTATCTTCAGAAGCCAATGCAGGACCTACTCTGCTTAAATTGCCCCGAAAACACTTTTTTAGTCTGCTCCTAAGTAGTGCTGTGACAGAGACTCCGCTATTTCCCCCAGCAATATATTCTGTGGTGCAACGGTTTTTACCACTGGATTTTTTTTTTTTTCCTGATGTCTGGTCTAAATCTGCCTTGCTGCTGTTTTAATTCCATTATTCTTTATCGTGTCCCCAGGAGCCATGGAAAACAAATCATTCCCTTTCTGTTTGAGGCAATTTGGAGACACTTGGAGCTCCATCACACTCGCCTCCTCCTCGTTAAATGGAACAATTAAAGCTCTGCCAGGCTGAGCCTCCCACTGCCCTTGCCTTGCCTCTCCAGCAGGGTAAAGCACAACTGGCATTGGTGGAATTTAGGATTACAGGTGGAAAATGAAGTGCTTATTTAAATGCTTATGTATTTTCCCCTCCTAATATTGAGATTACTGCCCTAAAACTGATAATAACTGCCAATAAATAAAATTCACTAAAAAGTCCCCAAGTCAAAGGTAGTTTTACCCATGGCACTACCCACACAAATTCCTTTTAACTCGCCTCTCTGAGTTGTACCTCATTCTTTACCAAATGCTTTCTGCAAATTCTGAAGCTCCTTTTTGCTCTTTTATGCTATCAGGGGCCTAGTAGCACAATTCTAGGCTTGGGAACAAACCCCAAAAACAATCAGTTCATTGTCCAAACGGGGTGAAAGAAACAATTGCAATGGGAAACAAGAAGAAAATGGAAAACCTTCTAAATTTGCACTGGTACTTCATAGCATCCAAAATATTTCACGTGCTTGCACATGGGGGAGTGCTGGACATGTAGGTAGGGATCATATTGATGCTGTAAGCTCTCTGTGAGTTAAGTGTTTTCTGAAATATCCTAAGGGAGCTGCTGCTGTAGAAGGTTATTTTCCCACTTGGTTGGTCTCACTATAGTTGCTTCCATGCTTAGAAATAAGAGTGGCAGGATCACACAAAAATCATTATAATTAGCCATTTTCCTGGTTTTCAATGTTTCCTATAAACAGTACTGCGTATCACATAATTTATTTTCCTCATGTAAAAGAATTGGGAAGAATAATCGAGAGAGAAAGAGAATTGCTTGTCACATCATTCCACAGCACTCTACAGCTCCATGCTGAAAATGTATTTCAGTAATTCAGGAGCTGTGAAAAATCCAGGCTGTGATCATCCAGGCTGGAAGGGGAGTGGGGGCTGATTTAAGGAGGGAGGTGTTGCTTTTACTACATATTTTATTTTAACATAATACACAGTTGCCAATATGAAAAAAAAAAAAAAAATCAAAAATCTTCATATGCTTCTCATTCTGCATCAGAACATGCCATGAAATATCAGCAAGCCTCGTTACATAAAGTAATGTGATGCACCACCCACATCTCTTTCTTTCTCTCTCTTTTTTTTTTTTTTTTNCCCACATCTCTTTTTCTCCTTTTTTTTCTTCTTTTTTTTTTTTTTTTTTGTGGTTGTTGTTAACTTTTGTTTATGATTTAAACCAATAATCACACTAAACACTGGGAAATAAATTAAGCCTTTTCAGTCTGATTAAATTGGCTGAATGCTTTAAACATGTGACTTCTGCAGCTCTAATCATCCCAGGATAGTCAGGGAGTTAATCATGCAAATGTCTTTAGATATTTCCCTTTGCAAAGCTGTGTTTTGGAGCCTGCACTCTTCCAAAGCGTCTGCATTCTGTGGTGAGAACTGCAACTGTTCAGTGGCCGAGCCAGGCAGGAACTTCATAACCAGAAAACTGCCAGCCTGACCAAGGGCCGCAATTTAGAAGTTTTAAGAAGGGAAAATAAAAAAAGTTTTAAGAAAGGCAACCACTGCTGTGGTTATGCAAAGCATTGGGCACAGTCTGATTAGTCCTACAGCTAAAATACCTTTTCCCTTCAGTGAAACTGGGAGAACGTTCCAAGAGGAAAATGGACCTTACAAGAAAGGCTGGATGGAATCAGGGCTTGCTGTGCTCAGTTAACAGCTGCCTTGTCACTGCTGGGTGCAGCTGAGTGGTTTGTGAGCTCCAGGTGAAATCCACCCTGAGGATGAGGGTTCGTTAACACAACAAGTTATTCCTGGGAGAAAAGCAACTGCACCTGCATTAAACAAGAAATCTGTTCCATGGGAGTCAGTGAACAAAATGTGTAAACCGACCAAGAATAGAGAGAGTTGATGGACAAGGAAAATGCCTTTTACTGACCAATAGAGTGATTGGCAAGAAAACTATTGACAACTGGAGTTACACATGAAGTCTGTAAAAACTGTTTAAAAATAAGTTTTGTGAAAAAAGAATGGGCATTTCCTTGGTTCCCATTGAACTGCCAGTGTCCAGTTGCAGACACTCATAGTAATCGCCTTTTTTGGTTTTTTTCTTCCCTCCCTTCCTTTCTTTATGAAGGAAAATTGTAAGATGAGTGAGGGATCCCATCATTTAGTGAAAGCCCTATTTTATTTTGACCAGAATCGGAACCTTTCCTGCCATATTTTCTTTGATATCTTTGGGATGATTGAAAAAAGATTGCATCTAGATCCCACATTTTGATATTACAGCTGACCTTCTTTAAAGGTCTCATTTAATAGCGCAGTTGAAAAAAGACAGAATATGGTCAAAGAAACGCCACAGTTTCATGAAATTAATTAAGCAGTTAAATTTTTAATAGTTTATCTCTTCTCTACAGAAGCAGGTATTTTCATTTTCATTGAAATATGTTACTCCTATTAATAAGATTTAATATATATGCCGAACTTTATGTAACACCTACAGGTTGGGTTTATGCCTTGATTAACCCACCCAGACTCTGCTAAAACAATTAAAGGTGATGAAAGCACGGTAACTCGGTGCATAAAATAAACCTTTGCAATAGTCTCAAAAACCTTCAGAAAATATTCCCTGAATTTTAAATTCTGCCCTTTAATCATATTGGAAACCCCAGTTTCAGTTCAGCTTTATAGAATGCAGCCACCCAATCAGACCTAAAACCAGCAAATTAGTGAAGGAGATTAAAATCCCTCTTAGGGGCAAGGCAAGGAAGGATCAAAAATAGAAGTTTTTCAACTCCTGCATGCCATCAAAAGACGTTGGTGATATCTTGTCATTTTATAAATGGATAACCCTGATTTTGCTTGCCTGAGAAGAGTGGGAGTTCTTATTCTGCTACACAACAAAGCATAACTGGCTTATCAGGCTTGTAAGGGTTGGAAACAAATTCCCCAAACAATAAGCAATGAAATTGATTGGATTTATAACTGACACAACACAGTATTTATTTGTAAAATTTAAATGAGTTAGCTTGCCGTGCCTGGGAAGAAATACAAGACAAATCTGGGTCTTATAAATGAGTCCCAGAACCAGTTTGTTTCTTCCTCTGCTTTCTTCCCACACTCAGGAAGAGCCTTCTTCAATGACATTAAGGTTATGATGGAAAAAATGATTCCTCCAGAAGTCTATAGAGATTTTGTTAATATGCCTTTATGATGTGATATTATGACGGCAATCCAATTTCATTGCAGGCCTAATGAGACCGTGTTACAATGTCAAAATGAAAGGAAATGATATTAATCAAGTTATAGTACCCCGAGAGAAAGAAAAACCTAAAGAAATTAACCCCATTAAAAACTATTTTAAAACAACATTAAGATTTAGTGAATTCAGAATTGCTTTGCTTTTGTTGGTTTAGTGCTTCAGGTAGAAGCTAAATTTGGCACTGATTTACAACTCATTAAATATATTGACATCAGGGGAATCAGTGAAAGTTTTAAGGAAATACAAACAGAACAAAATTCAGACCAACTGCTGTGGTGATGCAAAGCATAGGGCACAGCCTGATTATTCCTACAGCTAAATTATCTTTTCCCTTCAGTGAAACCAGAATTTCTACTTTTCTCATATGGAAAAGATGGAAAATTTGGTCACTGTCTCAGAATTAAGTTTTTGTATCTCAGCACTTTGATAGAATATTGGAATTTGTACTAAACACTGTAGAATGAAATTCCCAAAATTGCAAAAGAGAAACAAATTGGAGTGGAAAATTCTTACTGATCTCATTAGAAAGAAATATGCAACTGGCAACAATGAGGAGCTAGTGCATACCCTGAAGACAAGAGGAATCTTGGTTAGGTCCCAAGCTGTCAAAACTGGGGCTAAAGAGAGAAGCCACAACTGAAAAACAGTTTTTGTAGCAGCACCTTTGAAATCCCCTGTAAGGGAGCTTAAATAAGAGTTATGAAAACAGTTTAAGTCTAAAAATGCCTATATTTAAAAAGTAAAAAAAAAAAAAAAAAAACCCACCAAAACAACCAACCAACCAACCAAATAAACAAAAAAAAACCAAAATAAAACAAAAAAAGAAACTAACCAAACCAAAACAAACCCCAAACAAGCCAAAACAAACAACCTCTGTTTTTTGTTTGTTTGTTTTTAAGTCAGATTTTTGTCAACACAAACCTTTCCATGTGCATTCTTTGAATTTTACATCAAGGATTTTTGTCCTTTCCAAGCTACTGTTTCTTATTAGGTGCAGAAGTTTAAGCTGCAATATTAATGAGAATTCGATAAAGGCTAGCACAATTATTCCACCTAAAATGCACCACTGTCATTTCCCCAAACCATTTGTTAACGACAACGCAACGTTTTGCTCCCTTTAAGACCTGCCACACACCCAAACAGGTCACGGAATTCCCAGCACAGCAGGGTGGAGTATTTTACAGAGCAGGCACATTCCAGTTTTCAGCAAGGTACTGATGAGAATTAACTCAGCAAGACCTTAGCAGCAGACATTTCGGACATGCACCAAAATATTGTAACAAGTCAAATCCCGTTCGTCATTTCAGCAAACACTGATGTTTACACGGCACCACCAAGAAGGATTTGCCAGTGCACGAGGTTTCCATTGATTTTTGGTGTTATTGCTGCCAGACGTGCAGAGATGGAACTTTGTCATTACAGCGTTAAAGAGAAGTGAGGGAAGCAAAGTATAAACCCCTCCTTAACTTAAAATCCAACTTCTGGTTGTGCTTCTCCTTTCTGGACATACACAAACACACATACAGCACGTAGAAAAGCTTTTTGAAGATAGATGCTGCATAATTTTTTTTTTTAAATTTTTATTATTTTCAGCTGTCTTGAGTAAAATTTGAATTAAAAAAATCTGTTTTGAATGTCATTATTTAGGACATACAAAACACTATTGGCACCAGATGTTTTATTTCTTCAAAATTCACCTTTTTTTTTTTTTTCAATTTTATAATATTTCTATTTTTCTTTTTGCAAAATGCTTAAGAAAACATACCTCAAAAGGGTGTATTTTTCCTTTTTCTAGGTTTGGGTTCACAACAAGCAAATTCAAAGGTAAAGCTCAGGTCATATTCCCAAAGTCAGACCATTCCCTACCACAGAAATACAATATTTTTTATATTAATCATTCTTATCTCCTGATCTATAAGCAGAGATAAACAGAAAATTTCAGCAATACTGCTCTGCTAAACCTGCAGCCAAATGGAATCAAGGAACTGATAAGAAGCTTCTCCTACATACAAGAAACCTGAATATTCTTGTCATGGCTGTTGGCCGTTTCTTGTCCATCTACTTTGCCTAAAGAAATAAAGTTGTTTCATCTCAAGAACTAAAGATTTTAATCTAAAATGGAAAGTTTTTGATAGCCCTAGAGCAAAAGTCATCTGGGCTAATATTTATTTTGACTTGTTTTCAGACATGCATGAAGAGTGCTTGCTCTAAGTTTCAATAATTTTCCTTAGAATATAAGAACAAATGCTTCCTGAGGTCACCAAATATTCAGGGGTCTCTGGAGTCTTGCAGGATGAGCTCTCACAAAAACCAGTTCAATTTTTATTTTTTTTTAAAGCTTTGTGGGATAAAGACAAATCATTTGCAAAAATAAGAATGACATTTTTCTATAGTAGATTCAAGTGGTTAAATTCATGTTCATCCAGAAAACCTTGGTACACTCCATATTCAATTTTTTCTTTTTTCTTTTTTTCTTCTGAAAGTATGTTCACGCTATTTTATTACATATTTCATGCTTTGACTGAGCAATAAACAGCTGTAGGCAAAGAAACACAACACAGCATGAGTTGGCAAGGCCTTGACAAACACCATCTCCACAGTTCTGCCACCACAGCTAATAACAACCAGTCAGTAAAAATCCTATGCCACCAACTCTCAGAACTAAGACATAATCTCTGCTTATCTCCAGCCCTTTAACTCCTAGAAAATAAATTTTCCTCCGGCTTTTTACTTATTCTTTAGCTAGATTCTGTAGTAAAGGTTCTTGGTTTACTGTCTCTGTTAATATCATATTATTTAGACTGAGGCTCTACAATAATTTCTGAGATCTGAGCTTATTCCTTATACACATTTTATTGACACCATCAAGTCACAGGGCTGATGGCACCCTTAGACATCATGGTTGTTAACAGCTATGAATTCCTCGACAACAAGTGAATAGGAAAATAAAGCTACACTTGGATAATCAGAAGAGACTGTAGAATGCTTGGAACACACAGCATTTATTACTGTGTCTACTGGCTTTGTGATGTTGGGTCGTAAAAGTGCAAAAACATTTAAAACAGATTTAAAGTTTTATTCGCTGCTAAATCTACTCCTCTGTTTAAACAGCAAAAAGGGTTTAATGAAAAAGGAGATTATTTTTTTCCTCGATTTTATCACTGATGCAATGAAAGTTTAATTTTGAGGGTGGAAGAAAGAAGAGGCAGCACTGTTTGCTATAAGATATATAATTATCAATATTCAAAACATGAATTATTTTTTTGCTTGATGCAGAGCAATGCTGATACTGCTTTCACCTTTCCCTAACAAGATGCTGAGTCTGCAGAAGGGGCTTTGTCTATAAACTCCCAGCACAGTTCCACTGAGGATGCAATTGTCCCATCAGAGGGGGTGTGAGAGCAGCGACCTTGCTGGTTAAAGCAGATGACAAAAACAAACAAAAACAAAAAAAACCAACCCAAAACAAAACAAGCAAAAAGAAAAACAAAAACAAAAAAAACCCAAAAAATCCCACAAAAACCCAAGTGAGAATCTGGGAAGAAATCAAGAAGTCAGAAATCAGTTTTCTCTTCATGGTAGGACTCTGCAGAGACTCCATTAGAGAATCTCTAGTGATGGTTTATTTAATATCATAAGAAGGAAGAAAGAAAAATCCATGAAGGAATTCTACAGTGAAGGGAAGTAAACTCTCATATGTGCACCACATTTGAATTTTTTTTTTTTTTTTGCTAGTGGCAGGATGCCAAGGACTAGAGTTAAATACTTCCCCAGCTCACTCTTTCGTCACCTACCACCACATAAATCAATGTATTACCAAGTCTACACCAGGTTAAGTAAGTGCATGCAACTTGGGCTCAGGTGTGAGTGCAGATGGATTTTAATCCACTTCACAAAGCCAGCCACAGCTATATTGGCTTCATAGCCTAAAATATGGCTCAGGAGAGGAACTGATGAGAGACTACATTTACTGATTATCTCCAGTTTCTTTAGTTCAGTCTGTATCATCTCCCTCACATCTTCCATCAAACCAATCAAGATGCAGTAAAAAGAAAAATAAGAATTTGAGACCTGCTTCTGAAACCTGCAGGCCCAGTGGAGACACAGAAATGTCGACACTCACTAAGCAAACCATTATTCATAACATCTGCCTATCCAGTGCAATGTGAGCTCCTGTCACTCAGCATTGACATGTCCAGGACTGATACCCCAACAGAATGCTATTATCCTTCATGAGAATATGCTAATTCCTTTTGTATCAGTGATACACAGGGTCCTCTGACATTCACAACATGTTCTGGTGTGATGTGCTCATTCGAGATTAAAAAAAGAAAGGACAATGCAAAGGCAGTGGTAAAGGACATGTATATCTTTCAAAAATCCATTAAAATAATGAAATCATTCTCCCAGTAAAATTATTTTCCCAACATAACAACAGAATTTTTCCCATCTGTCTCAGTGGTGCCAAGAATCTACCTGATATCCAGATTTTGGGTTATTAATTAATAGCAAGACACATTATTAGCTGTGTTACTCTGTGGCAAGTAAAATTTTAAAGGGTTTTCTCTTTCTTATTACTTTCTATAGAACACATTGACTAATTAATAAAATAACTTCTCTCCAATTCAATTATGATTAAGTGTGTATTATCAGATCACACTACACAGACATTTCTGGCAGCATTTTCAAGCAGTGAGTGACTGTAGTCACATGTACTTGATACACATAATTACAACACATTATTTTACAGCTACGAACGAGCAGGTGGGACTTTCACAGTGCCTTCTTATTCTATTTTCTACAATAGATTCCTTCCTTTTCATATTTGACCTCTCTGCCCTTCACCCATGTCCTCAATGATTTCTTCCACCAAGTGCTTCGCTACTTCACCTCCCCTAATTAATTCTCAACTTCAAATTCTCCACTGACCCCCACGTAACCCTCCTTAGATACAAAAGCTTTGAAACCTAAATCCTCAGTGAATAAATGTTGGCCAGAGAGCTTTCCTTCGAGCTCCTGCAGCTTTCCATCTGAGCACGCCAAATGCAGCCCCAAATCCTGCACTGAGCAACACTTTACACTGCTGTTCCTCAGTGGCATTTTCCCATTGTTGGACTCCAGAAAAAATCACAAAATTAGGCTCTGAGTGTGGAGATGAACCTGCAGGTTCACTCTCAGCAATGACGCTTTGCAAAGAGAGAGTTTATTGCAAATCCAGTTCTTTTTCCCTTCCCTTGCCAAAAGAATCCTCCTCCTCCAGCATATGTGTAAGTAGGGAATACAAAATGAAAAGTGCTGGATCTCAAAGCTTTGGTGAACAGATTTCTAGTTTTACTTAGCTATCTTTAAGAAAAGAATTAAAAAAACAAAATAAAAAATCCCTCAGGTTAAGGGGAAGTTTAGAACAGCTGAGATAGATGCAGTATGGTAAAAATTATAGCGTGAACAAGAACAAGGCATCATCCTCTCTTATCCTGCTTGATTTACAATCTCTGTCATTCCTGAATTTAACCTGCTCTACAAAAACAGGCAGCTGAAATTGGAGACAGCTTTTGAATGGTATTTTAAGGATGTTGGAATCAATCAAAAAAAGCAAACCAAAGCCAACCCAAATAAAATCAACCAGCTATTAACTCTACATAACCTATATCCAAAGTTAGAGTTCAACTGACACCTCAGGGAAAGACAGAAATATTTTGCTCCCAATTTGGTCTCTGGGCACTGTCATATCTCGTACAATATCTGACTCTGTCAGAAATGACATTTTCATGTCATAAAATCTAATTGATAGGCACTTTCAAGTGCTATTTTTAGAGATAACATCCAAGACTAACTAACACAATACTAAGAAGTTTATATGAAGTTAAATCAAGCCGTCCCATCTCTGCACAAGTCATGCTTTTGTTGACAATAATATACAATAACAGCAGCATTCCTCAGATTGGAAGTTTATGACCCTCATCTTTGCCTGAGCTGTGCTTTCACTTGAAACAATATTTACCACAGAGTGAAAAGCCCAGAGTTCTCCTGGCCAGGTAATGTGGGTTTTGTTTGGTTATCCTGGACCCCCTGATCTCTGCTTTATGTATCATTGTGCAGGTGATCCCAGATCAGATCAGTCACATTTTCTGTGACTTCAGAGTCAAGCTTTTTTTTTTTTTTCTTTTTTTTTTTTTTTTTTTGAGGAGCACACCAGGCTGAATAAAGAGAGATGCTATTCTGAGCTCATTTCAGTCTTTCACCTTTCATAGGTTTCTCCTCGTATTTTATGTCAGATTTCACCTTTTCTCACATTCCTCCAGGAAACTTTGATAAGCAATTTTTACTTTTTATCCTCAAATGACTTCAAAAAACTGACTATGAGTTGTCTTTTACTACAAGCCTCTTCTCTGCAATGCAACCCAAAAAGGGAAGTGGCTCTGCCTCATTTACCCCCACATGGCTCAGGTAGGTTTGTGGCATTCGTTCCTCATGGAATCTAAGGTCAAGGTTCTCTCGTGGATGTTTTCTGATTTATCTTTCCATTGTTGGTGGGTTTGTGGACCTGCCTGTAAAGATTCCGACACAGAGTTCAAAACATTTAACAAAAAAGTGCTAAGCTCTTAATGTGTCATATTTTAAGGAAATTTTTTTTTTTTATATTCTGAAAAATTAGATGAATAGCAAACAAAATATTTGCCATAAAATATTTTCTACTCTAGTATGGCTTCACAATGATTTTAGAGGAGCTCAAAATCCACTTATTCCTCAGCTACTTAAAATTTTTTTTTCTGAGACTTCATTAGAAATAGGATTCAGGAAAAAAAAAATAAAGAAAAAAAGCCTATTGAAATGTGAGACATAAAACTGTTTTTAGAAGTCCTAATCACACATCCATTGCAGGATGGATGACAAATGATTCAGCAGGTTGTCAGGAAAAAGGACATCACAGTTAACTTCCTATTGACCTAGAACACAGTATTTTCCACCAGAAAATAGTATGAGCAGTAATTTTAAGTCAAGTTGACAGATCTAAGTCCAAATCATCACAAACTTCAAACCCAAATATTTAAGGGTTATATTAAATAGCCTCAAGAGAGCTCTCAAACACCTTCATCTCTTTTCCACTCAGCAAATACACTGAGGGGAAATACTTATGCCAAAATACAAAATAAACCCCCCAAAAAAACCCAAAAAGCCCAAACCAAACAGAACAAAACAAAAACCACAGAACTAAAAAAAAAAAAAAAACCCCACAAAAAGGGGCTTAAATCTACACATTATACAGGTAAAAAAAAAAAGAAAAGAAAACAAAGTCATGAGGATAAAAGTGTCAAGAGTAGCCTGAGGTCTGGCAGCTGACAATAGTAACCTGTAGGGAAGTCAGTTGGGAAGCTCTCCAGAATCATTCTGGCACAGAGCACTCCCTTTAAAATGGCAATTCCCCCCTAACTTCAGCCTTCCAGACAGCAGTTGGAAATTTTTTATCACATAATGAAAAATAAACAAATTTTTACCTAAATCAACATAAACCATTCAGAACAGTGAAGCTATAGTTCCTGCACACAACCTTGCTACCAGATTTATAATTTCTTTTTCTGATGAAATGGGTTATAATATTCCTAATATCTAGTCATATATATATATATATATATTCCTAATCCTTGTCAGGTTCTGGCTTATCTGAAATTCCACCCATGGGTCTGGCTATCAAAAACAGGAAGAGAGTCTAACCAAGTCCATCTTCCTTGTGCTCCAGCTCTTCCTCTGCAAAGGTCAGTGCCCTTGTAGCATGTTAGTTATGTTTTTAATTTATGAGCACTGCTATTCAAAGACAAGCCAATTTCTTTCACACAGCTGCAGCAGCCACCAGAAATAAAAACAACAAACAGATGGCAGAGGACAGTCTAAAGGGTTTGGTTCAGCTATTGTACATGTGGCTATCTCCATTTTACATAGCTCGCTTCAGATGTCCCAGAAAGTTAAAAGGGGCGAGTTCAAATTTTAAAATATTCTGTCTGCAGGCATAAAACTCAAGGTCCAAACTCTTTAGAGCCTTGCTATGCTGCACTTTCTTGCTATTGTTTTTAGTGGTGATTTTTGAAAGAAGTAAGGATGTAAGTACGGGTGAGAGGAATCATCAGAGCTCATGAGTTTCAGATTGCAAAGCTTGCCCTTGATGGTGTTAGAGAAAAAATTCCATTTCAGCTGGATTTATTTATCCTAACACAAAGCCCCCAAGACAAACAGAATTAAATATACACCATTCAAGAAAGAATACGATGCTATTATCCTAATTTGAAAATGAAGCTGTCAATAGAAGAGAAAAAACAAGTGGGATGAAATCAGAGTAAGAAACAACAAATTAACTTTGCATTTTTATTTTCATCTGCTCTCCTCTATGGTAAAAAGGGTGAGAATTTCTTTTATTGCAGCTAGAACACTTTGATAAAACTGTTTTCAGTTTCTCTCATTCCTCTGAAAGGAAAGCATCCATTACTCTGTTGTAAAGAACTCAAGTTTCTCAGGTTTCCTCCTGCTCCAAATTCTTCTTCCCTGTAAGTTCCTGCAGCTACAGATGTAAATGGGCACAAATAACTTGGATATCATTGAGCAAATCTTCACTGCTCTATGTCAACCTACTCCTGGCAGCCTCTGGCTGTGCATCACTTTGCATAAAGGGAATCTACAATAAGGAGACCAGAGATAGGGGACATAAACAAAAAATGCAACATTGGAAAATGTGAATTACAGGTCTTTATCCTCCTAAGAGTCACCTTATTGGTCACTGATTTGTATTCAGCAGCTTGCCCATTAACCCCCTGAAAATACTGTGTAATAAGGAATTAGCTTTGTGTTTGCCACCAATTACTGCAAGCTGGGAGCAGAAGCCTGTCAGCAAAACCAGTGGGTTTTTCAAAAGGACAAAGCAAAATTGCAATGGTCTTCTGCCTTCCTGAGAGCAGCTGGATCAGTTCAGCTATTTAAGACCTTTTACCAAGGTTACCTTAAGAAAAAAATGAACTGAACAGCCCAAGAACCCAACAGCATCATCTCATAATGGATGTACAGAAATCTTCTGTGCAACTGGAGTCAAATTAAGCCCAGGTTTTTTAAAAGGAGGTATTTAGAATTCCTTCTGATAGCCTGCACTGTGTGCATGCATCCACTGGGCAAGCTTGCCACAAGCAGACAATTAAAACACAACAAACTTGCAGGATCAGCCTTCTGTCCTCTCCACATTTGAGAGAGATCTGATTTTGTGCCTGGTCAGCACTTTGCTAATTAACTGTATTCTGACTATTCTGCAGAAATGGTATTTTAGCTTGTAACCTATCAGAAGAATATCAGGGTCAAAGAAACTTGCACTGCAGAATGGTAAAGTCTCTGTCAGTGTGCTGCATCTTAGCCTGAGAAAGCTCAGAAGGAGCCCAAATGTTGATTATATCAATATTGTGCCCTTTCTCAATATGAGGCGTTTGGACATGAACCAGAGTTTAGCATGTCAGTGTTTGAACACGCTTTGAAATCTCAAACCAAGACCATTAAAATGCAGGTGTCTAATGAGATAAAGGTAATGAATATCTCAGGGCTACGATGCGTTTAATCCAACTTTCACCGGGTTGCTCAAAAACCCCCAAAAGTTCTAGTTTGCTACCTTAAAAGGGAAGATGCCTTGTGCTAGCAATTCCATGAAATTCACCATCAGAAATGTAATATTCATTGGACTGCTGCTTGAAGGAGACCCTCCAGGACAGTTCTTACTAAAACTTAATAGTTTTTGTTCCTTCTTCTGTTTTATTGGCTCAGAACAGAGGGCAGCTCATGAAGTATGGATATTTTCCTCCTTGATCTGATACAGTCTCTTAACATATTGTAGTCTGATTGTAAAATATTTCTTCACCCAGTGCCACTGGGTTTGTGCATTAGGATTCTGTGCTAAAAAGTTTAGAATATAAAAGAAAAAAAAAAGAAGAGAGTTTCCCACATTTTAAAGACAGCTCAAACAATGTTTGCAGCAAGCTCATGCATTCACTGAAAGCAGAAACAAAACCCTGACACAACACAGGGGCTAGAAGCTGAAGGATAAATTATGCTTGCTGTGTTTTTCTGAATTGAATCCTGCCTGCATGATCAGCAGCATTCAGACTCCCAGCAGGGAAGTCTCCAAAAGAGAGGCGAAACTAGGCAGGAGGCGTTAAAGAAAGCACAGAGAAATGCACTGAAGGAAAATTCTGGTTGAGAAGTGAAATTGGTTAAATTGCCTACAGCAAGTCTGTGCAGAAGAGTCTACACTGATTTCCCTGCTCTGAGGGGTGGAGAGAAAAGCTTTGCAGAGCATGAAAAGCAAAACTCTGTACGGAAAACTTGTTCATTATGGACAATTTCTTTACAGATAATCTGTTTTGGAATGAGATAGAATGAGGGAGGCACCAAAGAAAGCACTGAGATGGAGTGAAAGGAAGTACTTGGAGGAATCAGTCAGCAAAAGAGTCACCAAAAGCTGTGAATACAAGAACAAGCTGGGAGCAGAGGATACACCCTTGTCTGGGCCTGAAAGCAAGGAGTGGGAATGGCAGAGCTAGAAAAGTCTCCTGTCACAGAGTTTACTAAAAAGACAGAAGTAATTTCTGCTTTGTCATTACTAGCCAGCAGGAGCTTGAAAAATATTCAGGATTCGATTAATTATGAATTTTTTAAAAGTCAAATCATGACTGGGAGGTGGGAGGAGTAAGCTAATCTCAAGAGCAGCTACAGAAGGAAAATGAGCAGCAACCCTTTGTGATTACACATAAAGAAAATCAGGAGCTGCATTCTGAAGCAACTGCTTGTGTGTGAATTAAACTCAGCATTCCCCCAAAAACTCTCTCAAATGCTGGTCCAGGCTTTAATGCATATCCCCACCTGAGAGGATTTGTTTCCACCAGAACAGATGGAACCATGGAGCCCAAATCTCTCAAGCAGCTGAGAGGACCTCAGCCTAACTCCTTTTGTACAGGGGCTCTGCTCCTGCCTCAGGAGCACCCCTTCCTTCCTTTGTCACCGAACCAGGGATTGCTCTCCCCAGATATCAGGGCAATTTTTCAAATAGTAGAATTTTAAAACTCTGTTTTCCAAGCACCATAAAAATGTAAATCTTGGTGTAAGGCATAAACTGACCAGTTTGTCTCCAGGAATCCAAGTGCACAGAAAGGATGGAACAAATGCTTGGGCCAGAGCACACGACATAAAATTCAGTTAAGGACAGACCACTGAACTCAGATTTGCTTTGTCTTCTGCACAATTTCACTACACATCATGTGCCAGGGATAATGCTCAAATGTGTTGGAAATCATCCTTTAATTTACTGCACTCACCAGGGGTGGGCTCTCTTCAGCACGGAGACAAAACTGCCGAGACAATCAAGGTTTGGGGTTGGACTTACAACTCAGCTCTAACCAGGAGTGTTCAGTTCAGATTGTGAGAGAGCCAGAGCCCTCCTTGTGCCCAGACAAAACTTCCTTATCAGCCTGATTGCTAAGCTTGCTCTGAACACTGAGACCTAACAAATTCCACCGTGTTTGTGAACAGCCCTTACAATGAAGGGAAAAACCTGTTTTTCCAGGATTGGATGCTAATGCCAACAAACAATAAGTCTGGCTTTTAAAATATTCTAGGTTTTTTTTTTTCAGTATTACCTCAATACTCAGTTACTTCTAACCTGCTTATAAACCTCTCTGTTTTGATGAAGAAAAGCAACAACAAAACCTGAGGAATGAATCACAACTGGGTTTGAATGTAAAGATGTCACCTCCTACAGAAAACATGCTTACTTTCAACATCACCTCCTTTGAGACAAGATAATAGGTTTCTAATGACCTGATTAATTTTACACTAAGTGTGTTTTGCAAGTGTACAAAGTTAGACAGCAAATTCCTGTCTGTGCTTTGGTAAGAAATGGCTGTCTCCAAACAAATCTCTAAACCCATGTACAGTAATTCATGCCGACAGTTTATTCTAATTACAGATGAATATAATGGTTCAGCTGAGATGCCAAATTTCACTGCAAATAACACTTTGCTAGACAGTAAATAAAAGAAAATGAGAACAAATTATTAATCCAAGTTATTTTAGCTGAAATCTTGTTTTTTTTCTAAACACATAAAGCTACTGAAAGGTATAGTGCAACTGATGGGATTATCTAATTCGGAAAATTACAAGGTTTGGGTTTTTGGTTTTTTTTTAATGTTTGTTTTTTGGGTTTTTTTTTGTTTTGTTTTTTTTTTTTGTTTTGTTTTTTTTTCAGTAAAGTAAATAGACATGTTTATTCAGGTTAACACAAATCTCATATTATTGACTCTCTTTTTCCTGGATTCCTTGAAATTGTTATGGGGAAAATTATCATCAACTGAGGTATTTTTTCTTCCCTCTCCCTGAACATGCAGATTCTGGCCAGCCAAGATGGATTTCAGGCATTGGTTAACTCCTGGTTCACAACCAGGGTAAATTGTATTTATTCACTGCTGTATATCATAAATTCCTCTAACCTGTGTTTTAGGCACATGCCAGGACACCCCAGCAACACAGAGGCATCAAAGTAGAACAACAAGAAATGCAGCACCTCAGACAAGGGTTTGTTTCACAAGCAGATTAGATGAAAATTATAGCTTTAGGGCAAACAGCGGAGCTGAATGTAAAACGGGTTTTGTAATTTATCTTCTTTTTTTGTTTTTGTTTTTTAATGCCTTAGCAAACTTCTGTCCAACTAGCAAAAAAAGTTTTGGAACAGATAAAAATAAGTTTAAATTGTGTATATATAATAAAGAGGTAATGCACACTAAGAAAGGCAAAAAGGAGATTTTACCTGTTAATACTTTAATGGAAAGAAAGAAAAAAACTACAGGAACATGTCCATATATAAGGAGAATCAAAGACTGAGATGGTTTTCTCTTTGGTACTTTTAGGGAGACTGTACATTCAACATCTGTATTTGAGATTTTTTAAACTTTATAGGATTCAAAATATAGAGACTTTGAAATGAACATTTAAATTAATAAAGCCAAGTAAAAAAAAGGGAAAATAAAAGCCAATACAATAAAAATGAAGGTTGAAAAAAACTAAAAACAAAACCAGAAAATGCAGGTGTAAGAACTGGTATCCAAACCATCAAGGGTAGGAAGTATAGGAACAGCACCACCATATGTATTTTAAATATTATTTTAAAAAGACCCCACATTCATTCAACCACATTCATTTTTTTCAAGAGGAAAAAAAGCCCAAAATCTCTACACTAGAAGAATGTCATATTGGCACCCTGCCAAAAGAATATTCATTATAAAAAGGCAGAAAACTTCTGTAAGATAATATGAATGAGGCATGTAGTTAATCTACTAAGATTCCATTAAGAAGTAAGCTGATGTTCAGCCAACTAATTACCCATTCATTAAAACAGAACCATAAATGACATTTCCAACATATTACAAAACCCCTCTGTAGTAATATTTTCCCATCTACATCTATTCTGACATTTATATTCTATGTCTCTTTCATAATTATTTCAAATAATTCCTCTGACATATTGAAGGGAAAATAGCTTAAAAAGAGATTACTTACCACCTAAAAAAGGCTCACAAAGAAAGGACCAGGACAAAGTAATTATGTTGGTGTGTTAATTTAGAATTGATGTGCTTGTAGTCCCTAATAATCACTACTGTGCTTTAATTTTTCCATGGTGAAAATTTTAAGATGCTTGAAATTATTTGCACACACCTATAACTCAAGATTTACCCTTCCAAAAAGCGAGCAGATGTGAAGCTCACTCATTTGATTCTCAGAAAGTGATACAGCACTGATAAATTGGCATTAAAAAGAAATAACTAAATCCAGAGCTGGTATTTTCATGTCTCAGATCTGCTGTTGGTAGTGCAACAGCTGCTGCTGTGCTCACCAGAAAAGGAAAGTGAAGAGAGGGGTGCACAGACATCTCCAGAGAAAAACAGATGAGGTTTCAGCCAAAGGAGAACTTGATACTCAGTACAAACTGTTATTTGTTGTGTGCTCACTCAGGCACTCCCTGCACCTCTTTGGCTGGTAATTAGCAAAGCCACAAGAGCTGACAGTTTGCTGGAAATGGTACAAGCTCTGGGATATTTAGGCCAATAAAAATCTGCTGCTTTCTAAAGGACTTAAAAGTGGCTTATTTCACCTCATTTTCATACTGAGATTTTTGTATAATGATTAATTCTTTGCTGTAACACTACCACATTTTAAATTTTTCATTATAATAAATAAATAACATTTCTCCTTCATCCATTGGTCCATGTTCTGCCTTCCAAATTGTGCTTTGCTTGTGCAGTCTTTTCCATCTTTGCATCTTTTATCTTACAGTTCCTGTCCTTATCCCTCCTCCTAACCTAACTTCCAATTCATATTTAAAATACATCAAAGTTTGTGCTGATCCCAGATTTAATTCCAATCAAGAAAACAAAGTCAAAACCAAAACAAAACAAAACAAAAAAAGCAACAACAACAACAAAAAACAACTTTAAGAAAACCAAGTCAAAGCCAGTGAAGCATTACAGCACGTAAATGTAAATAGATTAACTGGCCCCAATGCAGGTTTGCAGCCCTGCAAATGTTCTCAATGCCATAAAAAGAAAAAAAGGTGGGATGCCACGGTTTCATCATGTGCTGTTTGGGGATAAAAGAAGCTCCATCTGATACTGGAGCTACAGCTCACGCTGCACCTACAAGGAACTGACCTACATAACCATGAGAATGGCTCATCTCTCCCAAAGATCTCAGTCCTTTTATTTTATGCCATCACCCAACTCACATGCACCAAAAAAAAAACCAAAAAAAACCCCCAAAAAACAAACAAACAAAAAAAACCCAAATTGGAAAAGGGATTGGAGCAGCTGAAATGACCCTGGATGGAAAAGCAACGTTCCTGACACCACCTGAGCTGCCCTGGGCAGGACCTGGATGGAAAAGCGACGTTCCTGACACCACCTGAGCTGCCCTGGGCAGCCCCGGAGGATTTCTGGAGCCTTGGCAGAGCTGGGTGTGGAGCAAAGCCTGAGGCTGCTGCCCAACACCAGATGGAATCAGCAACCTGGACTGAAGTTCCCTGTCTGAACCCCAGCAGGGAGGTATGATCACAGGACAGATGCCAGAACGCAAAAAAGCTTGGCAAGCATATGGAAAAGAAAGGGAAAAAAGGGTCTGTAGGTGCTAAAGGTTTCACTTCTGAAAAAGAAGGTGGGATTTCTGCAGGAGCACCTGACCCTGCACATCCTCACATGATGCTCCCGCGGGGAGAGGAGCACAGGAGGCCCAGGTGGTGTCACTGCCACTGTCACCAACACTCAACAGCCAAGGGCTGAACTTTCCAGAACAGACACCAACCCCCAAAGTGCATTCACTGGCCTGCTGCCTGTGTCCAACACTGATTTTTAAGGAAACGTTCTGAGGTGTACAAGCGTTCAGAAATTCACACTCAGAAGTGCAGCACAGATGCAGATATGAAAAACACAAAGAACTTTGTCCTGGATTGTCCTGAAAATCCTGAAGGAATTAGACTTGTCAAAAAAAACAATCAAAAAAAAACTCCAAAAACCTAAACAAATACTCCCTCCAAATAACAACAAAACCCTAAAACCAAACCACAACTCAGAAAAAAAAAAAAAAGAGAAACACAAAGGCTTTCATGTAAAAGAGATTTGCTTGCCCTGTTTGTATACTACATTAAATTAGATGTTAAATTAGTTGTGGCCAAGGACAATATATCAGTGGAAAGAGAGAGCATGAAGTGTTCCTTGATTTTCTAGTTCTCTGTAAAAAAAGAGAAATGTGGACCCAGCCAAAGGCTGTTCCATTGCCTTCATCTGGCCCAGGGGGTGGAGATGCTGGACTGGAAAGAGCATTCTGGATTTAACCTGCACAGACCTAAGAGGATGCAGATCAGCACAATCCCTAAAAATCTGCCTCCCATTCAGAAAAAACCCAAGATGCATGATTCTAGACAGATGCACATTATTTAACACATCTAAAGTGAAAAATACAGAAAACTCCCTCAAAAAAAAAACCAAAAAAACCACCCAAACAAACCCCAAAAACCAAAACCAAAATAAAACTTCATGAAGAAATCTGAGAGTTTTAAGCAATGCCTCACAATAATTTGTACTAGGACTATTCTCACATGTTTTTTTTTTTTTCCACTCTGAAAAAATATTTTTCACATTTGTTTTAATATATTTATAGGTACCCAGATAGACATGATTTATTGCAACCTGTTAGGGGAGCTTTTCCTGTGGAAATGGGCTGATCAAATTGTTATAATATGGGTCATGATCATCCACTGGCGCACTTTCATTCCCTTGGTGGGAAGCTCTCACCAAGTAAGGATTTCAAAAAGAAACCATTCTGTGACAAAGTCACTAATATGTAAAATAATCACAGTGCCCTCTTTAAAGCACATAGCATTTAGCTTACATTTTAATTATAGAAAGTTCTACCACAGTAATTTAAAGGAAACATATTTTTCACATGGTGCTCGAGATTTTCTTGCCCGAATTGCACGTTTTGACACAGTCTCACCGAGAAATTAAGAGCAGCTCTCTTCGAAATAAATTGGTACTAAGCAAAATGTGTTTACTCTCTGTGTATGAAAGTGTATTGTTAAAAACAGAATGTGAGCAACTTGGAACACATTTTAGAGCAGATGCACGGGGTAGTGCTGTTAAATAGCGACGCTTTTAAGGCTCTTCAAAGCACCAGTCCGCAGGCAGTGGGAATGCAGCACCAAGATAAAATACCTATCAGTGGCACTACAGTTTGCAGCAAAAATAATTGATGAGGAGTTGGGCAGAGTGGATTATAAATTGCAGGGTGCAGGCAGTCATTTCTGCTCCGGTCAATGTAGATATTAGATATAACGACAGTTGGTACAATAGAGGGCAGAATAACCCACTAACTAGGAGGATTATATTTTATTGATTGGTAAGAGATAAAATACCTATATTATCCCAAATTAGTTTTTAGTGCCTTAAAAAGAAGAAAAAAGAATTCCTTTCTGAAAGCCCTGCATCAAATATTAATCAAGCAATAATTAAATAGGATAAAGAAAACTGTTCAGATATCTCACTTGCAATCATTTTCTTGGTATATAAAATAAGCCAAGCATGACTGAATAAAACTGCAGTACTCTAATACTGGATTTTTTAATTTTAATGTTCAGTTTTATTCCTAAACCTTTTATTAGAAATACCACTTTGAACTGGTGATTTCTGGTAGTCTGGAATGAGAGTGTGGCTCACCCACAATGCAGTGAGACTGGAGAGCAGGACCAATAGAGCAAAATAAGGCTTTAGATTCCTCTTGCCATTACCTGAACCATTTCACTTTCACTGCAGGCTTTTTTAATTATGTTTCTATGACAGAATACTGAGGTCAGGGAGAGCCAGAAACAAGAGAGCCTTTACCTCCCCACTCAATCTGCAGTTGCACACGTGCTTAACTACCTTTTAAAGGCAAGAACTTCTTAACCAGATACTTGAAGGATTCCTGGCCTACTGGGGGTGCACAATTAAGCAGTCAAGATGCAATTATGAGGTTCTGCAGCTTCTGTGCTGGATTCTGCTAGTGACTATTTCATTACCTGTTAATAAATCATTGCAGGTACAGTGGGCTGTTAGATTAATTGTGGTTAATGGGAAGTTCATGTCTGAGATCACAACAAAGAAGGATCTTTAACAGACAATAGATAAGGTAAAAATATCAGGAAAAAAAAGAAGTCTTTAAGGGATGCTGTTTAAATTATCCTAATTCCTTTGATTTGAACTCTGGAACCCAACTAACTCCTCCTTTTAATGTTCATTGATATCTTCCCAATGGTACACACCACAGACTGAATTCTGCAGATCGTGTTATCAGAACAAAAGTAAATTATTCATTATTTCAATTACAAACTCTTTTGAAAGACTCCAAAGCAGAGAAGCTATAGCCTGTTACAAGTAGCTTGAGTGAGAGTGGAGCTCTCAGCCTGGTAAAGAAGTCATGGTCAGCTTTACATGTGTTCCAAACATCTGATTTGAGAATTAATTAGATTAACTATTTATGCATTTAGTCCTCTATAGAATCAGGATCTTAATATGAAAAACACCTTAAGGATAATTTTCAGAATTATTGGTGCTGAAGGAAAAAAATGTGCCTTTAACTAGTTGAGAATTAGTGTTGGGTTTTTTTCAGAGATTACAATTGATGGCCGGAACAACCTGTCCTGGCTAATCTGCACTTCAAAGACAAAGTGAGTTTCATTTAGTTTGAACCTCTACCTCTCACTGGGCTAAATTTAAATAATACATAAAACTTATAGCTCTGAGAAAAAGCAGAAATGAGGCAGCAGTCAGAGCCAGAGGGATCCCTGCTCATGGACTGTGGGACTCTGCTGGCTCAGAAGCCAAAGAGACCAACGTGGCTCCCTGCAAAGCTCCAGCCCTGGCTCATTAACAGCCAAACTGGCAGCCTGACAAGATCCCAGCTCTGCACTCCTCCAGCAGCCAGTGTGGAACCTGCTGGCCCAGGGAATTTCTACAATTTGCTTTCCATCAAATCACTTCTACTGTGAAACATCAAAATCCTGCGAAACGCAGAAATTGTTTTCCTGCAGACTTGTACAGCTCTAAATTTTTCCATGCATTGCACCTTGTTCCCACCTCAGAGAGCAAAGAATATCGTGTTTGGGAGAGGATCTTTCCAAAATTCTGTTGTTGCTGCAAACAGATGATGTCCGTGGAGCTGAACAAAGCTGCACCTGCTGCAGAGACACACCTGCACTGCAGAGGGATTTGGCTGGGGATCCACTCAGGCCAGGACAATTCTATTATTTCCCCCTCTGGTCAACTGGAGGCAGGCTGCCCAAAAAGCAGAAAAGTTCTCTTTAAAAGAGCAGGAAAAGAAGCAGATGGCCCTGAATGAGGATATCATACTTCAAGAAAATGAAAGTTAGTAAAAATGAAAACTGGGGAAATAAACCATTTTAACTTTGCATGGATGTAATTTAAAGGCTCCTTAAAATACTTGAAACAAACGTGGGGTAGATGGAAAATCTGGCTCTAATCTGGTGACCAGAAACCTCTCTATCTACTTTTCAGAGCATTTCACTCATAGCACATAAAATACTGAGCTAAAAGAGAACTATTGATGTAGATGTAATGGATGTGTAAGCAAGCTTGCTTTTTGTGTACATCTTAAAAGAAATTTAGAGCCTCATATGTTGAGAATTGCTGAGTCTAATTTTTAGCCTGAAGCAAATTTTTATAGCTAAATATCAAACGCTAATGACAAGGGTTTCTAATGGTCAGACTTAACTACTTTTCTGCTGCCAGGTATTCTAAATATCCCAGGCTACTTTTCCCAGAGCTGATTCCACAGAACAGGCCATTCACCTTCTTTACATAAACTCAACATTTCTACAACTGGAAATTAGGCATTATTTGGAGACATTTAAATCTCATCTGTTTTAATGGAGAGCATGTGTTCATTTTCTTTCAAACTACCTTTGAAAGGATCACGAGGAAGTAATTAAAACTATTAGTTGACATTTCAATTCTCAACAGCTCTATCTGGACTAAAAATGTTCTCTTTAGAAATGGTAAAGATATTCAAAACAAATAATTGCAAGTTACTGAGAAAATTGAAACTCTGAGTGCTCTTCATTTCATTCACATAAAACTAACTTCTCTTGACCTCTCAGTTTAAAAACAACACTTAGAGGTTTTTGCAGTTGATGTAAAACGAAGTACAAAAGTGCCTGTGCTTTTAACCAAATGGAGGCAGAGGTGCAAACATAATTTCCTGTGCTTAAGAGAAGCCAGTGTTCACATTTCTGGTGATCGCCTTAGAAGGAGAAAAGCTGCTATTCTGCAGTGTCACTCATTCAGAGAAAGCAGTCCTTCAGAAATGTCACTGTGAAAATGTCATTAAAAACCTACTGCCCATTCCACAAGGAACTGTATTCTTTTAATCCTGGACAGGTGTCAAAGGACTTGGCAATAAATCAGGGAGGACCTAGGAGCAGAGTTCTGCCTTCTGCAGGCACGAGAAGACAAAATAACCCAGCCAGGACCCACGGACATTGCAGGATGCAAGATTTCCATGGATAGCAAATCTTGGCTTTCCCTCTCCTTTAACTTGCTGTCTCAGGTCAGGGGCAGAAGAGGAAATAAAGCCCAGATTTCCTCCCTGTCATTTGTGTCACACACAGAAGGTTCCAAGTGTTGCCAGCTGATGGAGATATTCTCTGGAGCCCTTCCCTAAACCCCCAGAAATGGATGAAAAGCATCAGCACAGCAGTCCAAAGACCAGCTGTCAGAAATTGGAATAGAATTCTTGGAGTTGCATTCCTAACACCTTTTGATTTAATCCAATATATTGAGCACACAAAAAATATTACTGCCTCGGTTTTTCAATTAAGTGCTGTGGACTAATTGCACTGCTATGGTTTATAACTATCAGCAGGTACAGTTTTAACAACAGTGTGCCAGAGTACAGCATTGTACCTCCCTAACTCTTGAAAAGGAAAGAAAAATAGCAAAGCCAAATAACTTATAAAAGGACTGAATAACATATTTTTCACTTAAATGATTGAGATGATAAATCACTGAAATCAAATATTAACTTAAAAAACCCAAACAAACAAAAAAAAAAAAAAAAACAAAAAAAGAAACAAACCACAAACCCCCCAAAATAGTGATTTAAGTCTGCTGCTTGTAGAATTTATTATATTTGCACAGTGATGTTTAAGCACTAGAAACTGCAAAAGGAAAAATCCTGAATATCAATTATGCTAATTATGATTGCAGACTATTGGGAGAAAAGAAAGGTCTTTCTCCCCTTTATTTTCTTTAGTATGTGCTTTCCTGTGCACAGTGGTAAAATGAGAGCTCCAGTTGCTATAACAACTTAACTCTCTATTATAATCCACAATCATCTAAGTTTAATTGCCATCCTGCCCTTATAAACCAACATGTTCAACAGCAGTTGTGTGAATACCATAAATTTTGCTACTAAAATCTATCCAACATCTCAGAAGAGGCTGGAGTATTCTCACCCATCAAAGTTAGCCTCGAGTTGTCCTTCCCCACCTTACTGTGACAATGCACCATTCCAAATGCTCTACTCTGTCCAAGAGAACATGTCCTTGGACACTGATTAAATCCAAAACTGATCTGACACTCTAAGAAACAGAATAAATTAAAATATCGAATCAAAATTTAAATATATATATATATATATATATATGTGGAAATTTCTTACCATTCTTCTGTAATTCAGGCCCTGTGGGCTCAGGATAAAATTAAGTCTTAATATTTACCCGTTAATTATGATGCTATTTACAGGCCTTGTAAGTGACAGCAGGAACAAAAATCAGAGCAGAAGAAAGAAATGGAAGCAGTTTCAAATAAGCCCCAGTTAAGCAGAAGCGAAAAGAGTTTTTTTGCATAAGGTAGGAAAGATAAATAAGTGATGCAGCATTAACTGAGATAATTGATTCTTTCTGAACAAAACCAAGGCAGGCTCACGTTTGTACCTAAACTCATGGACTTCTGAGATCAGTGTTTCCTGCCTCGTGCCCTACATCTCCTTTATAGCCCAGAAACTTGCAAATAATGCAGCAGCAGCCCAGAGCAGCACTAAAAACATCAGGTCACGACCTCACTTTCATTTATAGCACAATCAAAGATTCCTGAAAACGATTTCAATGCAATTGTGGAAGCTAAACCAAAGCATAAAACTGGATAGCACAAATGATTCAGCCCAAGCCAAAACTTCTGGCAAAGTATTAATTAGTTAACTACACCTCTATGGGTGTCTTAGAGTGAGAATGAAGTAGATGCATGAGGAAAATCAGAAAGGTGGAATTTGCCTGCAAACAAGGGTGTGGGTGCAGCCATGAGAAAAAGAATCTCCCACTGTGTGACCCTGTCAGGCTGTAGAACAATCAAAAATATTCTATGGCAATCAAAAATATACATATATATGGCATTTAACATCTATTCAACCCTTTTTATCTATTTATTTATCAATTTAATTCAATTATAACAGATATTTACAATTAATGAATGTTATTTCTATATATAAATGCATAAGGACTTTATCTGGAAGTCACAGCACTATAAAAAAACAAATTGTGCTGAATTCTTGGACAACAACAAAATAGTTATTTTATCAAAATCGACAATTCTAAAACATAATAATAAAATAAGGACAACTGATAGTCTTTGCTGAGGCCCACTTGGCAGAATTGAGGTACTGAAGAAATGGAATGAGTTTGACTTCTGTTCCAAAAGCAGCATTTCATAACACCACAAAAACTGGCTTCCTTTTGATCTTAGTTTATTAGATCCAGATCAGAGACTAGGATGAACTATTTATCTTTAAAAAAGTAATATCTTTTTGATTATATGTCACAGCAGAAGCCTTATCTTTGTCTGGGAAGTTTGAGACTAATGACGACAACATCAGGAGCCTTGTGAACCCTGACAGTGGCTCAGCCAATTACGGGATGAAGGATGAAGATGGAAACGTCCTCACTCCTCTGCGACGTTTCTGGCAACCATAATTCTGCAAATCTAAGTGGAGTCATTGCTTTTCGCCCCCGTGGGCAGAGCCATAATTCCTCACATCTCCATTCTAACCGCGTTTTCTAATAGCTCCATTCATTTCTCAATCTCCCTAATAAGATTGCCACAGAGGACAGCTTGTCTCTGGCACATTTCTCTTCCAAAAGGACAAAAAATCATCATTCAGCCTTTCAGCGTCGCGTTTGGGTCATCAGAACTTGTCAAATTAAACAAACTAATATTGCAGTTGGAAATGAAAAATGAACGGGACCAAGGGAGGCTCTGTGCTTCCTGGAGCTTCCACACTTGGTGAAGTCCAAGGTGTTTGAAAAGTAACTCCTCACCTCTGAAACACAGAGGAGCATTTGTTAGGCTGAGGAAATTCTCAGTGCTCGGAATTCACTGTGCGGTGTGAAAATGTTCATGTTTAGAACTAAAAACTGTAAAGAGCTAATGAAGTACCACTGCACACAGCAACACTGGAGTGGAGGAAATAGCATTTTGAAAAAGCACAAGCAGTTTTGTGGCAATTTTTCCAGGCAAAATGAAAGTCAAAATGTCTCAGTTGAAAAAAAAAAAAAAATTTAAAAAAACCCACCCCAACTCCACAAGCTTTTAATATTCCCAAAATGACTAAAGAAAGAAAAAAAAGGAATAAATAATAATAACAAAAAAGGCAGTGCAGAAATAAATACAATTTCCAATCAAGTTAAGGAAGACTACTCTGTAAGACACCACTATCACTGCAATCTGTTAAATTTTTAGCTCAGAGTAGCAACACAGAAATTGCTACAAACTTTATTTAAAAAACGTAGCAAGTGAGAAGCTTGCCTTAATTTGTATGTATGTGAAATACCTGTGTCATCTCATTTCACTTCATTATTCTGCATTAACAGACACGAAACACCCACACACATTGGTTTACAAACTGCATCTTTTTTCAGAACTAAAACAAAAACAAAAAGAAACTACTAGAAACCTAAAGTTCTACAACAGCTTTAATTCAGAGACTGAGGAACTAATATTAAGTGAGAAGGATCTA
The DNA here is from genome assembly GCA_013396955.1 of Regulus satrapa. Taxonomy (NCBI): domain Eukaryota; kingdom Metazoa; phylum Chordata; class Aves; order Passeriformes; family Regulidae; genus Regulus; species Regulus satrapa. The sequence goes on from VWZN01008681.1 coordinate 28,327, forward strand.
AGTGCAATTTTCTGCCACTCGGCCAATATATACATTTTCCTCTTTTAATTAAATATTCCTAGCCATTTTATTTTGTCCTAATTCTACCAAATGTGAGAGTTATTAAGTTTAAATTAACATACTTTTTGCTGCAGTGGTTTCTTCTTAAATTCTCATTTCTGACTGTGTCCAAGGTTCCCATTTCAACCAACTCTTGAGGAAACAGAACATTATTCACATATTCTGCTACCTGCACCCTCCATGGCAAATTCAATTGCCTCACAGTTCAAAGATTGAGAAGAAAGGAAATCTTCAGATCCATTGTTCATTTGTAAAGAGCAAATGGAAACAGAAACCGAAGAGAGGACTTGGATTTTGATAGAGTTGACTTTCTCTGAAGGAGAGAAAATATCAGAGAGTGCAAATATTGCAGTGAGTGAAAATAGGGTCGACATCACAAGGAATGTTTGTTGTCTGATAGAAAACGTGCCTTTGAAACCGTAGCAAACAATATAAAAAGCTCAGGGTCTGTCTGCAGCGCAGTGCGCAGGCTGGTGCCATCCAAACCATCCCAATCTTTTAAAACACTAAACTCCAATTACTTGGAATCAGATGCAGTTGACTGCAGTTCTTTGCATGCCATTTGCTGGCAAGTTTTAAAATGAGAACAAATCTTGTTTACTGACGTCCCACAGTATCCACAGTCTGAGTGACATCTGTAACTGTGAGCATGGCTAGAAAATAATGGAATTCCAAATGCAGTTCTTCTCCACCCTCATGGATTCTCAGACAGAGCCAAGGAACCAGACAGTGCTGGGAGAACATTTTCTTAAATAACTTATTTCAAACATTACCTTGATTTTAAAAGGATCTTTTGTGGATTTCTTATTTAGGCAAATATTAATTGTAAAAAATCCAAAACATCAACTCATTACTTCTAAGAGGAAGATGATTTTTGATTTCTTTTCCCAAAAATGGCTAAACATAAATAAATCAATAAACAAATGTGAATATAAAAACCCAGGATATTTCCTGGAACTTGTGGAATAAATCAACCTGAGGGTACCCTTTTCTTTCATGTGCTGTTTGATAATTCTGTACATCACCTGTGCATTTTTTGGACAGATGGACAAGAGGCAGGAGGGTGCCCAGGCAGGCCAGAGGGACACTCCCTGCCATGCCATGCCATGCCCAGCAGTCACCAAGGGCGACCCAAGGCCTTTCCAAAGCCACCTTTGCTCAAGGACAGGCTGGGCATCAGTCCCTGGGGGGAGTGGCAGTCACCTGAGTTTTCATTTGGTTTCAATTCCTCTTTTTTTTTTTAAGCTTTGCCTCATCACATGGGTTTTCCTGCTGTTCCTCTTGTATCCCCTCCACCCTGCTGGGAACGGGGCTGAGAGTGGCTGTGCCCCCCTTGGCTGCTGGCAGGGGTCACACAAACCCCTTGGAGCTCCTGCTGGGCAGGACATGCCCTGTTTGTGTTCCTTGGCTGGAAACCCCTCAAACCTGCCCCATCCAGGCCAGCTGGCTCAGCCAGCCCCATCCTGGTTTGAGATCCAATGCTCACGTTACAAAATTCCTCCTAGTACAGCAGAACCCAGGATAAAGTAGTGAAAGTCACTATATGCAGAATCACAAGAGCCAGATCAACATTTTCTTTTATGTTCAAATGCATAATTTTAGAGGAGAATGTACTGATTAAAATCTGGAGCTCTAAAATAACACCTTCACTTTTTTTTTTTCTTTTTTAATTTTAATTTTTTTTTTTTTTTTTTTTTGCTATATGCATTTCAGTGCTTTTGTGTAGCTACTTCACAACTTGACAGCTACCTTCATGATATTTTTAATTAAAAGACATTAGGCACTTCAAAGGACAGCTAGCCACACTGCCACTCTGCAGCTTCCTTTGTTCTGCACGAGCAATGCCAGAAACTGCACACCACTGACACCTTCCTGGGATGCAAATGAGTGGTTATCTGAAAGCCTCCACCAGCTACAGTGCTCTCCTCAAACTACGAAATTCAAGCTTTTGGTGATTTTCGGCTCTACTCTTTGCTTCTGTTGGCACCAAAAGGGACAATCGTCAGAAAAAAAAAAAAATTAAAAAAAATTGTTGGGTCAAGAAACACAAATGTGTCAGCACAGGCATTTCACATTGTAACTCCAACTTTAGTTTTGGCCTTCAAAGGAAAAGGTCGATCCTCTCACACAAAATGCACCTCTTCAGTTTTATAAACCATTTGATTCACTCTCAAAGTGAAGAATCATTTGATACATTTCTCTTTAAGTTATCTTAATTTTGAAATCTTTCTGGCCATGCAGCCAGTCACCAGGAATTTAAGTTCTATACATTCAGATTCTGCAAGTGGTAAATTGATTTTAGACTCAAAGCCCAAACTGCCCAGATATTTGATCCCCCTCCTGCCATTGAGCCAACAGGGTCGAGAAAGCCATTTATAGAATATTCACAATGACCATGGGGATAATAAGAATAATGCACTAATAATACCCTTTGCCCAAAGGCAGAGGCTAATATCCACCCAGGTGAGCTGTTTGAGTCTTGAACTTGGAGTTTTGTGCCACTTTTGGCAAGAAAAGTGAAGTCTGCATTTCAAACATCGCATAATTCCTTTTTAATGTTATGCATATTTTCATCAATAATAGTTTATTGAAGTGCAGGAATCAATTTCTGCCTTCCCATTCTGGGTAAAAAAAAAAAAAAAAAAAATTAAAAAAAAATCCCATAATTCTTAAACTACATTGTTCCTGCCCACTGCGTGCTAAAACCAGGTTAAGTGAGATTAGTACTGAAAACAGGTTAAAAATAGATTCCTACACCAGAGAGAGATGGATTTAAATGTTATATATTCTGAAGGAGGAGCAGGGGGAGAGGGGACTAAGAGGTCTCACAAGGGGGATTAGACTTTGCTACTTAATAAAATATTAAGTGACAATCAATCAAAGCAGAATATGAGGGAAGCGCAGTTTGGCAGAGCTGCTCTTTTAGGATTTGTTTTCTTCAAAATTTGCATTCCTTTTGCATGCTTGGGAGACATACGTATGTTGGCTTTTTAATGATCAGAAATGGCTTTGATCTTGACTACTTGAAGGAACATGAAGATATAAATAGTGTGAGTGGATACGATTAATCCCAGCAATGACAAACAGAACAAAAATCCAAGATAAGCTCTTCTGAAACTTTCCAATACACCTTAGGATGTTCAGCCCTAAGCTCGTGCCATTCCTACAGGAATGATCTATGGAAAAGGTCAGGAACATAGCAAGCTCAGGACCCCAAAACATCACCAGTTTATCAAAGGTAAGAAAGAAGAAATCAGAAAAATCAGCTTTCTGCTTGAGTGGCTGCCACTTTCCTTTGAGGTGGATGAGAGAGCAAGGAAACGTCCTCCTACTGCAGCAGCACTGCCAAAATACCCAGATAAAATGGGCTGGCCAGGTAGGATAATGAAAATAACCCACTGATAAAAGCAATCGTCACCAGGAGATCATAAATGCACAATGGCCAAGGTGTGGTGGGTATGGGTGAGGTGTGAATGTGGAACTTTTAACAGAGGATTTTTATCCAGACAGATTCAAAAATGGCCCATATTGTCACTAAGAGGGTTAAATTTTCTGCATCTGTGTGAGAGGGCAATAAAGCGAGATGAGAGGAGCAGCTCCTACAATTAAAAGATGAAATTTTTAAAGAAAAAAAAATTAAAAAAAAAAAAATCAAGAAAAGTCCACAAGACAACACCATTATTGGATCATCAGATCTCATCTCCTCAGTGCAAGACCCCAGAGCTCAAGAAGATGTCTGTCCCTCAAAGTGGTAACCTTCAAAGTCCTTCTGTCCTGAGACAGTATTGCTGAAACCTGAGCTCTCAGCTCCTCAGGGGCATAAAATATGTAAAGTAGAAAATAAAATAAATAAAATAAAATATAGGTGTGTAATCGGACCTAAATCCTAAACCTACTGCTTCTCAACAACACCTTTAATGCCTGAAGTTGATTACTTCCAGTGAAACTAAAGAAAATTAAATGGGCTATCATAATTAAAGGAAAAAGAATGGGGCAAATTTTGGAGAATTCTGCTGCGTTTTTTCAGTATTCAATTGACTGAAGGACAAATTCTCCTTCCTCCCCTGACGAGCTGCCTTGTTCTTTTTTATGGATTCGTTGTATTCAGGGGCTATTCAAATAAGAGAAAATTAACTTGCAGACTAAGGACAGTATGGCAACAAAAAGGAATTAACTAATCAGTGAAGAAAAAAAAATCAAAGCTCTTATTTCAAGCAACACTGTCAAGTCATGGAAAAAGACAATATAAAGTCATGGTGAATATTTCTAGTAGTTTCGCAGCAAAACATATGAAGATGAGATATTAGTTACTTTACCTTACCCCCTTTCTACTCGATTCTTTTCATGTATTCCTACACCAGTGAATTGCATTTCAAAGAGAAATATAAAATCACAAAACACCCCACTCCTCGTAAGCTAATGAATATGTAGACTAGAACAATTTCATTTCTTAAAATAAAATAAATAATTATTTGGACCATCTCTATTTAAGCTATTTGTTAGAGAAGTACTTTCAGTAATTACAATTTGAAAGGAATATTGCACAAAATATCTGTGCTGGGTCTTGCCACCCAGGGAATTCTGTATTTCAGTGATATCTTTCAATACTAACCATGCTTGTACTCAATGCAGGAGCAAAAACACTTCATTAAGTTATTTGTATAATCTTTAGATATCTCCAACAAATTAGAAAGCTTTGATCTTCTGGAAAGCACAACAGATAGGCAAATAAGATGCTAATATTATGGGATTGTTATGTTCAAACCATTTGAGAAAACTTCCACCCCCCCAAGTGCACACACATTGGAGAATGCTGTATCTATAAAATCAGAGCTCAGCATCCCATTGAGAAGATGCTGGGGTATAAGTTCTTCTGGTTCACTCCTAAATCCCTTTAAAGACCAAGTAATGCTTTAAAATTTTGCTGGTGGCAGCTTCTTTTACTTTGCAAAAGGAGAGAACATTTGTCCTGAGTGTGATGCATCACAAACTTTCTCCTTGTTATGGAAATCATCTTCCCAAGCACCTCCCTGACTACACTCGGAACAGAAAACCACTTGGTAATAAAACTCTGAGAAACACAAACAACATCAAAGCTCCAAACCAATCAAGTATGGAAAACAGAAAACTGAATGGCCAGCAGAACAGACAAACAAACCATTCCAGCAGCTTCATTTGAGCAGTTCAACCCCTGGCAACATCTGGAAGCTCCAGCGCAGGCAGAGCTTGGCCCTGCAGTCCTTAACCCTGCAAGGAACCTCTAACCCAGATCAGCAGCATTTCCCTCAGCCCAGCTCCCAGGCTGATCAGCTTTCCTGGCTTTCAGGTGATATTCCTTGTCCTTCTTAGGCAGCTGTCTCTACAAAGGAAGTTTTGCACCCTTATAAAAGGTAATTAAAAATGTTCTCCCAAAGAGAGACCCCTCCAGGGAGCAGGATGAGGGAGAAGCTTTGCTGTGTGATGTGCCCCAAGGCAGAATGATCAACCAGCACAGGCACTGCCAATGCCTAGCAGCAGTAATAATAACCCTTCTATTAAAATATCCATCATTTTCCAGAAGGATACATGAGTTTGTTGGCCCACAGATGGACCTGATGAATTCTCTAAACCTAAGTGAATAGATAGGGGTATAGTTGGATGGTTTTGAACATCCTGTGACAGTGGGATAAAACCAGACAGATAAAGAAAATCCAAACCCTGCACTGAACTGAGATGATGCCCATATGTGCAATTTGTCTACTGGAAATTTTGAGTAAATTTGAAAAAAAAAAATGAAATAAGTGTATTTATAAAGCAAGCCTAAAAAAGTAAAAACAAAGCTACCAGCACCCCCCAAAAAACCCTTCAAAACAAGAGATGATATAAACTCAATCATCTTTTTTTTTTTTTTCTCTTAGGAAATGTGCCCTAGCCCTGTCCAGGGCACAGCAGAGCGATTTTAGCCCGACAGCTGACAATGCTTGGTCCTTACCTGGCCTGCTCTCATCCTGGCAAAAAGCTCTGTGTGACTCCTGCAGTTACCTGCCTGGCCTGAGACTCCAAATTCCCCCAATGCATTTTACAGCTTCAAAGGTACAAAAATATAATCTTTGACAATTAGAGAGCAACTCTGCAGCTCGTGGAAGGAGAGGTCATGGCAAGAACGGTACAAACAAGGCACATATTATGCACATGGTGGCTCTCTAACATTAAAAGAAAGCTTCAAAACTATATATTTATGTATCTCCTTGTTTGTACTCCTTGGACTCAGGATTTCAACTATCTTTTGCAATTAAATCTATCAAACTTCAAGCTCCCAATTAAAATTTTTCAAATGCATTATGCTCCAGGGTGTCTGAAATTAAAAAGCACTTTACATGTTTGTCAAGTCCTCTTGTAATTTTTCCAGTGTTGCTCTTTCTACTGTGATAAGTGCTGCCAACCCCTTTCCATTTATGCACCACGACAGAAGAGAAAATAAACAAAACTCCTTCAAGACAGCTCATTCTGAATGATGAGGTTCTGTCTCAGGCTGCTCTTACTCTTCCCAGACATCAGTTCTCAGGAGAGGGACAAGGAGGAACCAGAGGATGTCTCCATGTGGCCATTCCTGCTTCAGCTCCAGGAGAGAGAAGCTGGAAGCAGGAATGAAATAATTTTTTAATTTTTTTTTTTTTTTTAATTCCATGTTCTTTGGTGAAGAACTGATTAAAAATGGTGCTGGCCTGCGAATAGTGCTCATTACAGAGTCTTGATCCCTGGTTTTTCCTTGAACATGAAGAAACAGCCAGTTCCTAATTTTTCCTAGGCATATGTGGAAGAAAAAAAAAATCCCACAACTACTTCTAGAATGGAGAATCACTAAATATTTACAGTTCATTTCTCAACAAACTCTTTTCTGGACCTGAATGTTTCCTACAGAATGGTCCAAGTAAACATGTCTATAGATAAAACAAATTTATTTCTGCCATGTTACTAGACTTATTCCTGAAATAAACTCTTTCATGGGGATTTTGGGGCATGTGTCCTACCATGGAAATGAAAACTTTGGTACTTGTGCTCCCCATCTCTCCCAACTGATCAGCAGAAGAGAGAACCTAAACAGAATGTGGTTTCTTAAAGAAGGCTGTGGGAGGAGGCATCCATTCAAAGACATGATTCTCAATTCATATGAATAAAAATTTACAGAAAAATAAAATAAAATTGCAGGAGCTGCAATTCCCTTTTTCTCTTCAATGGCTTCACTTACCTCCAGAGAAAGATGGAAAGACTTCAAATCCAAACCCACTGAGGGTGAGAGGGACAGAAGATGATCCAGCTGTAATTAACTGATTCCATTTCTGTTGCCTTCAATATCTACTTTATCTTCAACAGGAAAAGACAGGGAGGAGAGAGGGCCCCAAGCTGGTATTTCCCTGTAAATGCAAAATATCATGCATTTAGGAGACAAATAGCAGTTAAAAGAGAAATATGAATGCAGTTCATATGAAAATAGTGCAGTACAAGTAGAAGTCACATAGTGGGCATAAAAGGAAAAGGGAAAGCCTTAATTATGAATTACATTGGAGTTTGTAATGCTGGAGGCAGATTAAAATTCTTTATTTTTCTCTTTACATCAATTATACAAGGGACATTTTTCCCCCAAAACAAGTTCCATTTTGCCAGCAATGTTTATGATGTGTCTGTAGTATTTTGCTTACTTAGTTTTGCAAAACATCCTGTTTTGATTTTACATTCTTACCACAGGCCCTTGGAAATAAAAACATGCATGGAGAGAATACTAAATATATTTCCAGATATCTGGGCATGATTTTTCCTAGTGAGGATGCAACTGGAAGGGATGACAGGAGGAAATGACCTGTCAGTTGCCAGAAAAGAGCTTTAAACCAAGTCATGCTCTTGCTGTGTTTATTATGACAGGTCAGTTGTTCCTTTGGGTTTGAGGGATGTGTTGTTGGTGGGGTTTTTGTTTTTGTTTTGTTTTTTTGTTTGTTTGTTTGTTTTGTTTTTTTCCCTGCCACCAAGGTACACATCTTGTATTTTAATATTATTAGACTGTGTAACACAGTGCCCTCTCGCTAGTAAGGGAATTCATTTCCTGAATGCAAACTAGATTGCAGAAGAGGTTAATCAGCAGAATAGAGAATTATTCATCTTATGTAGGCTAAGAATTAACAACATGTACTTGCTTCTCTTTTTGGCTCTTATCCAGTTACTCTTCTTTGTACACAAAGATTTGGTGCCCAGCATACCAGTGAATTGTTGGGAAAAAACCACAAAATGTTCTGAAACCTCATAAGGAGAGAGAACAGCAGCAGCAATTGGAACACTCTTATTGAACGATCTCCTGTAGGCTTGTTCCTCACAGAAACCAGTTTTATTTCACTTCTAGCATGGCTCAAACACAAAAGGACTGATCACTGTCCAAGCACATATTTGGGCCAGCTAATCCAAGACAACCCACTCCACATTTGTATCAATATCCTATCACATGATGAGAAAATGTCAGCCTCCTCTGTTTTCTCACAGAAATTAGGTTAATCTACGTAATTTTGAGAACAACTCTGACGTTTAGGATGACATTCTGTAAAGCTAAGTCACATTAGGCAGTGGGGAAGTTTCCCTTTCTCCTGGAGGCAGCTCACCCTCACCCCAGACTGGAGAGGGATGAAGTGGAGCACCAGTCTGCACTGGAGCACATCACGAGGGAGCTGAACTGGACTCCAGGAGAAGAAAAACTCCTCCAGCACTTCTCTTCTTCCCTGGGAAAGGCAGAGAAACAACACAGCAACACAGATCTGGGGGCCTCCACATGCTGTGCATCCAGAAGCACAAAGGAACAAACATTTCCCTCTCTCTTTAAAAAGATCCGAAAAATTTATTTTTATTCCAGGCAGCTGAGATGTGTTAGAACTAAACCAACAGCTTTGTAAAACTCTAAGTGTACTAGAGAACACTGGGGAACTGAAAAGCATCATAACCTTAAAGAAGGGAAAATACAATATAAATCCAAAGCTTAGGAGCAAGAGAATGACATCAAGATGATTCTATCTATTTTAACCTAGGTACAAGCAACTTCTCTTATTTATAACACAGAAACACTGAAATTCATTTTCTGAGTTGCTGATTTAATTCCAACTATCCACAGTTTTTAAATCTCACCTATTCAGCTGCTGATTTGGGATTTCAGTGCTGCAGAGCAGCCAAGTTCAGGTGACCAAGAGAACAAATGCTTTCAAGACTTCCTGTTCTGCTTGACTTGCTCACATGGACAAATAAAAGAGAACAAAGGGTTGTTTTGTTTGTTTGTTTTTGTTTGTTTGTTTGTTTTTCCCAGGCTATAATTTCTCTGTTTGACTAATTTCTGACCATCCTATTAAGAAATCTTCTAAGCTTACCAGCAAATGCAATGAACACTATTACTTCAGGAATTTGTTCTACAAACTTCTCGCCTCAAAAGCTTCTCAATAGTCTCTGGGTTGGTGAAATACTTTCAGTTTTCTTTAATTCTACATTCTTTGGTGGAGAATTGCTTTAAAATGGTGCTGGCCTGCAATGATTGCTCATTACAGTTTCATCTGCTTGTATTTGTGACTTCCTTGAATATAAAGCTCACCCTTTACTAGTCTTCTGTCAATCCCCCCTCTCAAATCTTCTGCTGGGAGTTTTCACCTCAGGACAAGCCCAGCACCAGCATCTATTTCAGGCAGGATTTCAGGGTGGCCCATGCTTTAAGGAACAGACGATGCTATTCCAGTCAGGCACAAAGATTTTGTCACATAGATATTTCACAAAATGCTTCTCTGAGGGTTGTAGCAAGATTTCACTGCAGGAGAAATCTTCTTTAGTCTCCTGGAACTCAGGAACAGCTACCAGGGGCTAACCTGTGGGCAGAGCCATTTCCCACGTGCTGCTTGGTGCTCCCAGAGTTTTGCTGATTTATTATCAGGAATGAGTTGTTAATGGTCCTCCTTGTTGGGAGTTGCAAGCAAATATGCTAACTGATCTCGTTTAAATGGATCAATACTAAGCACTTAGCTGAAATTCCTCTCTAGGGTTAAATCACAGCAGAGGATGACTTGTTCCAACCCCTTGAAGAAAAGCAGCCAGGGAGAAGCCTGGAGCTAACAGGTACAGTTCCTACAAGACCCCAAAGGTGCAGGTAGAGACAGAAGCATCTCAGAGAGCTGGGGCAGCTCTGCACCTCCTACAGCAGCACAGCCCTGGGTCCTCCCAGAAAAGTTACAGGAGGAATGCTGCCGCTCATTTTGCCCCTGCCACTCTTCAAGGAAAGAGAAAACATTCCTTTCCTTTAGAAAGAGATGAACTGCAGTAAGAAAATCCCCCCAGCTTGCTGTCACTATTCCTCAGCCAAACGACCAGCTGCTTACACGAGCAGACAGGAATATCCCTATCTGAGACTGGTTTGAGCCCTTAGGTCTTTCCAGGACCCAGTAACTTGTGACTTTCAGCAGGTTTTCTCATCGAGGGGAACAAATCTCCTTGCTGCAACTACTCATCTTAAAGAGCTTGCAGGAGTTCTAGTTTCCAGGCTAAAAAAAAAGTGACATTTGACAAGTTATTCCTCAGCGAAGCATAACTGGCAGGGTTAGTCGGTCACTGGTGAGCTTGTTCCCTAATTGCACAGGGGACAAGGCTTGTGCTTCCTGAATGACAAACTCGCCAGCCTGTCCAACATGATCCTTTTCTTTAGGATATAGCTCTGCCCTAAAGAAAGCACCAGTAAAACACAGAGCCTGATACACAGAAATCCTGAGACACTGGGTAGATTAAACTGACTTATTTGTTTTTCAAAGCCTATGTCATTCTTTATCAGTGAAACGTGTGAAAGGTTAATCCATCCATGGAAAATAATTTCATTCTCTTTTTGGACAAAAAAAAATCAATTGCAGCTTTTTTTTTTTTTTTTTTTTTTTTTTTTTTTTTTTTTTTTTTTTTTTTTTTTTGGGTTTTTTTTTTTTTTTTTTNAGAAAATACCATATTTTGTAATATTTTGTCTCATTTTCAGCGAAATCCCACCAGGGATCCAGTCCTTCACAGGGATGCAGTCTATACTGCCACCTCTGATGAATGACACAGCTGGCACAGCAAATCAGAATATTGCAACATCAAATGAAAATGAACAGGAAGGGAGACATATCATAGGCAGCGGTACCCTGCTGTTGTAGATTCAGCCAGCTGTTGAAATTAGTAGCTATGTAGAAATTATTTGTACTATTTTATCTGTTCCTAATTATCAGTAACCTGAGAATGACGACATTTTTTCACTGAGTGAAAAACCATTATTAAATATCTGCTTCCCTATTTTAGACTGACAATGCCATATTAAACAAACAGGTTTTCCAAATTTTAAGAAAAAAAATACAACATTTAGACTTTGAAAGAATATAAAATACACTCAGTTTTTACTTCACATTCAAAGACCTCCATGAGCAATATTCATTAGACTGCATTTAAACAGCCAGCCTGGGTGCCAGGTCAGCTGTGCCTGCCTTTGATGTTTCCCATGAAGAATGAGAATTCCAGTTTCTGTCTGCCTACCAGACAGACCTCCCAGCACAGCTGTGCTAAGGAGCAGCTCCAGAGGCTCAGGGCTGAGTGTGAGCAGCACACCCTGCGGCTCAGGGCTGAGTGTAAGCAGCACATCCAGAGGCTCAGGGCTGAGTGTGAGCAGCACACCCAGAGGCTCAGGGCTGAGTGTGAGCAGCACACCCAGGGCAGCAGGATGGGCTGGGGCAGGGCTGAGTGTGAGCAGCACACCCAGGGCAGCAGGATGGGCTGGGGCAGGGCTGAGTGTGACCTGGGGAGCAGGATGGGCTGGCTCAGAGTCACTCAGAGCTGCTGGCTCCAGCTGTGCCCACAGATCAAAATAGGCCCTGCAGGTGTGGCAGGAGCACGCAGGGGCTGCAGCAGCTCCCTGGCCAGGCTGGCAGGGTGTGAGCCTGTCCTGCCATGCAGAGCTGAGGCTCAGCAGCTGCTCATGATGGGTCTGCACTGCAGGAGCCCACATTAACGTGACAAGGTGACCTGAGGGAACAATTTCTTTTTGTTCCTCCCTCCAGCCCACGCAGGCAGACCTGGCTACGGCAGGAAGGTGGGACAGGGATGTGTGATCTGAGCACTGTGCCTCCTTCAACTGATAACTCCCATTCCTGCACCTCCTGCCTGCTCTTTATGAGCCTCATGAACATCCTTCACCAAGTGAAAAAGGGCCAGGATTCAGAGGAGGGAGACAAATTATCTACAAAGCTGGAGCCACTGCCATCAAGAAGCATCAAGCATGAGTGAGGTTACAGGGTGAGTCACCAGCTGTTCTGAAAAGAGAGGATATCTGCATATTTCTGTCCAGATCAGAAAGGAAGGGACACAAAATAAAAAGATTCCTTCATGGTTTTCAGAAAAGTTTATTCTGAATAAGGCCACCGAAAAGTCACAGCTGTCAAAAACAGCTCAGGGTTTATAATATCCTAAATTTCACAGGTAAGCTGGATTACAAGAGCATGAACCCCTTTTATAACTTTGTACTTCATGTAATAAGAGTATTATCTTCAATCTAGTTTTGACTGGATTCCAAGTTTTCTGTTATATGAGCCTTACATAGCTGAGTCATGTATTATCAGCATTCTCCTGACCCTTACCACCCTTTTATTCTCAATAATATTCACTAGAAATTCACAAATAATTTACTGACATTTAGTAAGCCATCTCTGCATCAGAGTGAAAGTTTTTTCAAGAAAGCAGTTGAAAGAAGATGATAGTGGAAGGTTATCAAAGAGAAAGAAAAGTGCTTTCAATATCCAAGAACATATATACACAAAACATTTCAGTCCAAACATCCTAAAATATTAAGATGCAACAGATCAGTTTTCATGTCCAAGGAAATTGGAAAAAAGTATTTGGATGAAGTGGATGAAGATATTTTAAGAAATAAGGGATGTCTGGGGAAACTGGTGAAAGGAGTAAGACGGAAAACTATTTCTGCTCAGAAATGAGCTTCTGAATCTCTTCCATTAACATCCCTTTAAAAAATCCTGTCCCATGCTCTCGGCTTCAACACGGGGCTAAAAATTTACTCAGAATGGCTGAGATAAAGAGAATGGTTCTGGCCTTTTCTCTCATGTTGGTCTTGTGTTAGTTCTTTATTCATTTATTCCTCTTTTTCTCATCCAATCTAAAATAAAAGCAGCTCTGAGAGAAAGAGTGTTTGCTCAGAGTAAACCTTGTATCAGAAACTTGGAATCTTCAAGGGCTGAGAAGAAACAAAGGCTCATAGGAAGTGAAAACAGTAATAATTCATTTAATATGTGCTCCAGATCCTCTGCACAGTGCATTAATATGAGCCTTTTAAAATTCAAGCAATAATTTTGTATGTCTTTTCCTTTCTAGCCTGTGTGAATCATCACCCTCTTTTGGACTAAGAAAAGAAGGCAATATTATCCACCCTTTATAGGTGAAATACAGGAGATTAAATGTCGTGCCACAAATCAAACAAAAGTCTTCAGAAGAGCTCTGGAACCGAAGCCTGGTACTTTAACCATATGATAATTTCCCTATGCCAGGCCTTTCATTTTCATCCCAGTAGTTCAGGAGTTCCCATTAGCACAGAATGCATCCCAGCACCCATCACCAGTGAAGTGGAAGAGATTAGAGTTCATGGAGGGGATCCCATCCATCTCCTCATTATCATGTTTTCCCTTTGCTGGGGATGGGACAGGGCTCCGGAGCACTGCTGGAGGAGTGAGAGGAAGGGAAGGAGCAAACAACACATTGCAGAGGCCACAGAGATTTCCAGCACACACTAGAGGAAGGTTTTGCAGCGTTTTCTTGGCTCTGCCTGACACAGAGCCCAGTCTGGACCTTGGAGATAATGAGTGGGAAAGACTTGAGGGTGCAGACATCACAGGATGGGTTTCTGGAGAATTGCCACTTCATCTTGGCGTGCATTCATTAGATTTCAAACCAAGGTGACAGAGAGCATTGAGCTGTGTTTCTAATGTTTTTATAAATAATTTCCCATTGCTATTCTCAGGCACTGAGTTCTGAACTGTGCAGCAGTTGGCTTTGCTCTCCATGCTTGCACTGAGATTGCAGATCTTGGAAAAGTGAGACACTTGCCTCGCCCTTAACCCTTCAGGGGATATGGGCTGATCTCACCCAGGTGAAAATCTCCGTGAGCAGCAGCATAAAATGTAAGATTTGACAGGGATGGTGATAAAGGCATGCAGGGGAAGCCCAGGACCCAAAGTACAGTGCTGCACGTTGCTCTGAGGCTTTTCTCTGTGCAGGTGTAATAATGTCACCCCAGTGAGGATTTCAGAGCCTGTTTGCAGAGCTTCCCTGACACAAGGGTAAAGGTGTGAAATCTGATCCTAAGAAACACCTTCTCCAGGTACTCCAAGGTATATGTGCCTTGGAATCAAACGAAAACCAAGTTAAGAGATTTTTCCTGCAATATTATTATTAGCATGAGGTCGTTATCTGCTGCTGAAATCATCCTTCCAATGCTGCACGTGGATGGAAGAGGTGCTGCTTCTGCATTTTCCAGAACACTGTTCCTGCATGGCTGTGCACAGATTATTTACACGCCTTTCTACCTTGCCTTCCTCCAACCCCTCTTCCCAGTTTTAACCTGTGGGTACATATCTGCCCAGAAAATCCTATTAAAATCAAAATAGCTTCTTGAGTTCATAAAGGCAAGGTTGATCCCATACAAACAGAAGCTTCTCTTCCTGCCAGAGATAAATTTTCCTTCCATTAAGTCCAGTCTTCACAAATCAGTTTTAATTTTTGAAAAAGCATTTAGTAATTCTCACCTGATTTAAAAGGATAGAAAAGGGATGTCCTGATTAGGTACGTGGTCACCTCAATGGTTACTTCCATGATGAAAAAAAAAAAAACAACCCATCAGGGCACACGAACAATCAGCCATGGGAGCTAATTTTGTATTCTAAGCAAAAGTTATTTACAATTGTTGATTTCTAAACTTCATATAAAAAGGTGACCAAAGTAAAACTCAGAACTTCAAAACTGCTGTAAAAGGCATGGAAGTAAAGCCTAAAATTCACAAATGTTGTCTTCATAACATCCAAGTCTGTACTGTACTCCTTTGTATACGATTATGAATTATCAAAGTAAATTTCAAAAATTTCACAGCAACAAAGCAAGTGGCAGACAAAGTAAATTTCAGTCTTTTGCAATATTCAAGCTGGAAACTTTGAGGTATTTTGGCTTATGTGTAATTTTTATTGCAAGATGTTAAGGTCAGAAAAGGCTGCTATCTCATCTGATCCAGCTCCTTGCCTATCACGGCCATCAGCTCACTGCCAGATCTCTCTGTGAGGAGCTGCACGAGGCAGCATCCGAGCTCTCACAGAAATGTCAGCGCCGGAGCTGGCAGACACGCAGGAGCTCCTGCAGGGGAAGGAGCCTGGTGCAGTGACGAGCCCGAGATGAACCCACAAATGCCAAATACACCTCTCCACTCCAGGAAGGGAATGCTGACTCAATTTGCCATTAATCTGGAAAAATGCTGCCCTTGCCTTACCTTCCTTTATTTGATCTTTGTGTGCCTTCAGAGCCATTCCATGGATTTATATGCAGAGCTATGCAAGTTGTTTAAAGAGCACATTCATGTTTTAACAGACAGACACACGCACATACGCCAAATCCATTACAATCCAACATACTGACTCAGGAATCTAGCAGATTCCTTATTCTGATTGCACTTTTCTGAGAGGAAATTAAGTGAAGTTTCTTAGGTGACAGTAAAAACTCAAATAAAACCCACAAGTGTGCTTGCAGTGCCCTGCTGAGGTGGTGGGGGACTGACATCCCAGACTGCTGCTCGCTGAACAAACAGCTGTGGAGTGCAAAGCTGTGCTTCCCCAGCTGTTCATTAGCACCAGCCAGATGTTCCCATCCTGGGGGCAGCACAGGGAACCTGTGACATCTCCTGCTCTCCTTCAGCACTGCCTGGTGCTTCACAGGGTCGCTGGCTGACACCTGGTGTGAGGGGTGAGGTGACACGGCCCCCATGCCCTGGTGATCCTTTTTGGGGCTACCTAAAAGCAGAGCCCAGACAGAGTTAAGGCAATGAAAAGCAGTTCCGTTTACTGAAGGGCCTTCAGGTACATTTAGGGCAGATGAAGCCCCCAGGGGTTACACCCAGAATGGACAGTGGGTCACGGGTTTCACACTTGGGCAAGTTTGGTCCATTCGCATATTGGGGGTTCATCTCCCAATTACAGCTTCAGCTAATGAGGTTATTTACGCCAATTTTGTTCCCCCAGCTCACTTGTCTTTCCATCTCTCAGGGCTGAGGCAGTGAGGGGTCCTTGGTTGCTGGAGAGGAATTGTTGTGTCTGCCCAGAATGGGGGAACAGCAGCTCACACTGCACGTGGAGTTTAGGGTTAGACATTAAAGAACTGCAGGGTGACAAATCCAGAAGAAATATCAAAACTGAAGTCCTAAAGCATCCCTGGGTTGGTTCACAGCATCAGAGCTGGGCTGGCTGGAGCTGCACAGGCAGATCCCTGACCCAGCTGCACCCAGAGAGGGACAGCGCTGTGAACTCAGCCTCGCACAGAGAGCTGAGCAAGGATTTCTCAGGGAACTGTGCCAAAGCCAGAGCTCACAGGTGGAATCTGGGGGCTGTCTCTGAAAATCTTAAACTGGAACTGCTTTCCACATGCAGAGGCAACACTTGCTCTGAGTTAACCTGATTCAATGCAATTTTTAGGTGGGTTTGTGCTGGGGTTTGAAGTGAGGTGAGCAGGCAGCTGAAGCCTTTCCATAGCATAAAACTCTTTGCCACATGCCATGACCTCTGAGGGTCTTAGGGCTCAGAATTAAAGCAGTATCACTTCTCTCTGCTCTGGCTGATAGGAGGGTCTGTGTAAAGATAAAACAAGGCTGGCGGTTCGTGAACTTTTACAGAAGTTAGTTGCTCTAATATCAGTCTCCGTGGACAGCAGGCATTAGATATTTCCAGATCAAAAAGTTATTTTTAATCTAGCAATTAATCGTCTTCTCAACATACCCACAAATAAGAAGCAGAGTTAAAATCTTAATGCCAAGGTATTACAAAATAGGCCTGCACAGATCCCTGCCTGCTCTCGCAACACAAGCCCAGTCTTTGAATTGCTTGATCCAGACTTAGTGATACTGATACAGGTATTACTGGGATACATCCTCCAGCCTAATTAATGCAGATTACTGGTCCACGGTATTCTTCCCTTTCCTTCAGCATTCAGCACCCTAGAGCAGCAGCAAGATCAGAAGCTTATCCTGCCATTGGCTGAAGGCAGACAAGCAGACAGACCTTACTTATTCCACTGTTTATGGCAGGGAAGCTTTCCCTCTCTTGAGGGGCTTGTTATAACAGCAAATAAAAGTTTAGATGGCCTTGGAAAGAATTCAACAGAGAACTAAATGCCAAAGCCAAACTTAGGGCAGAAAAGACCAAAACTCACCCACAGGTGAGAAGAAATTTGGTGGTGTCACCCTTCCCATGCACAATAACCAATTTAATATTTGAAAATGCATTTAATAAGTTTGGCTTCATGTAAAAGGATGGACAATTCAGGGTGTGTCACAGAGCAGGCTGCAGGACAGAGGAGCATGCGGAGTTAATACCTGAGCATGCTCATGCATGGGAGAAGAGACCTGGCAAAAGCAACACCAAAAAGTGCAACAAGAGACGTAGGAAGAAAGAATTTGGTTGTGTATAAAAAGGACAGCCAAACTAAGAGTAAGTGCGGGTCAGTAGATGGGACCGAGGCAGAAGAATTATTCTCCCTGTGGCAGGAGAACACATTTCAAGTTTAATCATGTTTAGGAAGGGTTCCATGCCCAAAGTGTTTGGGGCTTAGCTTGCATTTATCAGCTTGCTGCACCACTTATTAACAAAGATTCTCCCCCCTCTGAAGGCGTGAAGTTTTGTATGGACAGGAGGGTACAAGAGAAGAATAAACATTATATAATATCTAAACAACCACAGCTGGAGCTGTTAAAAATTCAGAGTAAACATAATTGCTTTTAGTTATAAATAGCCAAGACACCTCCATCCACGCTGCTCAGTGGATACGTACAAATACAACATGCAGAGCACACTCATCAGTGGAAAAAAGAAAAGTACTCTCTGTTCCAGGCATATTAGAAGATGAAATCAGAAAAGAACTCCAAGAAATATATTGCTATAAACATCCAAAGGCAATTGTTCCAGTATATCACTTTAACACCGAAAATGTCAGCAACATCTGAAGTTTCCCAGATCACCTCAGAAAGTTCCTTAAAAGATGCCCTGATATATCATAATGAAGAATGACAACATCTCTGCTGCTGGCAGAAGTGGTGCTGAATATTGGCTGTGTGGTTCTGAGTGGAAATACTGGGATCTCATTTTTCACCTATCATATATTTTTATGTTCAGATTTTTTTTTAATATGCAAATGAAGAAATAAAAAAAAAAATCCAGTAATCTAGCATTTTAAAAAATTATTTTTGCTACATAAAATCTTACCCAAAACATTTTACTATGAGGACTGAAGATCCTGAGGTAAAGGCTTGTCAGGAAAGACAAAGAACATGATTTTCTGAGGGAAGAACAAGGCTAAACAAGACTTTCCTACTAGTAAAGCTGAGATTCCTGCCCTGGCAAACAAACTGCAGTAACTGAACACGAATTAGTTCCTCAACAGTCCTTTAAATATGTTGGTAATTCCATTAGCTTACATTTGTAGGATTCACAAAAAAAATTTTAAACTTTCTGAAGTTCCAAAAGCGCCAACAACATTCTCAGGACCTAGAAAAGTCATTTGATCTTTTGTAGCCTTTCAGTCATTTTTTATCCCATTTTATTCAAGCAAGCACTGTGCTGCTGGACACAAGTAGAGCAAACACTGCACTCCTGGGAACAGCTGATGCGGGAAACATTCCACACACACAGACCCAAAGGATACACATATAGGATTAAACTCAATAGCACAAAGGAATAAACAATTACTGGGACCAAAACTCAATTGCCTATACTATGAAATTGTTAAAGTAGTTCTGGTAGAATTATATATAAAAAAAAAATCCTATATCAGAATTTAACTCAGTCCATGGGCTATTTCCAGTAGATAGCCTGAACTTTTTCAATCTGTTCTGGAAGCTCAGTGAGCTTGATACTCTGAACACAGTCTGTTCCCTGCCTCTGATTTATGAGCACAGCCACAGCCTGTCAGAGAGGGCAGCAGGGGTGGGGTAATCAGTCCCAGTGGATGAACACAGAATGCTGCAGGTGTATCCATTTCACTGCCCCAGGCTGAGCAGGACAGGTCACATTCCAAGGCAGCAGGAGCCACTGTCCACTGCCCCAGCACAGGTACAGAAACGAGCAGCAAAGTCCGTTCAGTGCAGCAAGGAAATGTCAGCCTAGCCCAGAGGAGCAGGATTTCCCAACAGCAGGAGAGCTGGGAAAACTGCACTCGGCCTGGGATGCACTGAGATGGTCGGCGTGGATGGTCAAAGCAAATGATCAGCAATAAAATGTGGTCATCTGTCACCCTCCACTGCTCCCTGCTTTTTGAGAGAATCTGGAATCATCACAGAATGGCCTGGATTAGAAGGGACAAAGGAGATCTTCCCATTCCACCCTATGCCATGGGCACGGACACCTTCCACTGTCCCAGGCTGCTCCAGCCCAGCTTTGGACACTGCCAGGGATCCAGGACAGGCACAGGTCCTTGGGGCGCCCTGTTCCAGGGCCTCCCCACCCTCGCAGGAAGAATTTTTTTTTCCCAGTTTCCCATCCAGCCCTGTTCTCTATCAGCTTGGAGCCATTCCCCTTTCCCCGTTCCCTTGCAAGCAGCCTCGTCCCCTCTTTCTTGCCAGCTCACATCAGGTGCTGGAAGGCCAGAGTTAGATCTCCACAAAGTTCCTCTTCTCCAGACTGACCCGTCCCACTTCTGCCAGCATTTCCTCACAGGAAAGGTGCCCCATCCCTCTCATCACCTTGGTGTCTCTCCTCTGCCCCCCGTCCTCCTTCATTGGACATTTTCCAACACAAAGCGTTCATTTCCTGGCTAGGAGCTTTCAGAATACAAAGCTCACTCTTGCTGAGCCAAGAAGTCTCTTAACAAAGAGACCCTGGCTTGAACATTCTGCAGAATCTCCTTCTAATGAACCTTTCACTGCAGCACACTCCTCTTCCCCCAGCCCTGCACACACACAAAGAGCTGCTGTGTACTTGTTGGCTCGCGCTGCTTTTTCTTTCCACCTTCACCATTCTTCGCCAGGGTCAGACATAATTGGGTGAGGAAGAAGCTCTTACAACCACAAATGGATTTAGAAGTCAGTAAGTAGCATTATTTCTGTACCTTTTTATATGCTCTTACACTCCAGGAAAAAAAAAAATCAGAAAACAAATTTAAAATAATATTTTTAGTTCAAAATGCGTGCGAGGTAGGGACATATGCTTGGAAGCCTTTGGAAAAACTTAATTAAAGCTGTTATGTAAAAATATACTTGACAACTGAATCAGCATTAAAATAGTTTCTAGGAGATAAATAATTTACAGATTTTCACAGTTAACAATCTGCTTTCTGGAAATAAACTTCACAGTTTACTATAAAATGATCAAAGAGGGATTAGGTAGTTATTCAATTTACTGGAAAAATGTTACACCGTATCAATGAGATTGGGAAAATGACTAAGGAGCTGAGTATGCTGGAGAAAATGTAATGAATCTAAACAGTAATAGAAATTCACTGGGTATAGAGTCATTAATGTTAATTTTATGAATATTTAAATCACCGAGGGGAACAAATTTGCTGGCACTAAAGCTGATAATGTCTAAACAGTCCAAAAAATTCAATTTCTTGAAAGTTTAATAGGCCTATTTTGAACTGTGAATTTGCAGATTCTTAGCAGTGGCACTGACGTGACACAACGACGATGTTCAGATTTCCCTTATTTTAGTTTACGATGAGAAATCCCACCCAGTGGTGCCTAAATGGTGCCTCAGGACACGAAGCCCCAGCTGCCCTTATCTGATCCCTCCTGGCCATCCCAGGAAGAAATCCAAGCGAGAGGAGCAGGGAGTGGTGAGCTCCGTGTACAGAAACACCAAATGAGGCCCGTGAGAACACAGCTGATCCCACCCCGAAACAGCTGAGTGAATTTGCAGTGGATGAGTTAAGAATATTCTTCCTTTGCATTCCAGAAAAGTTAGTGCTATTCTCTGAAGCAACAAATAATAAGTGGGAAATAGGAATCCTCTTGGTTTTCTGTTCATTATTCTCCATTTTCTACATCTTGGATGTCAGCAGGAGATTTGATAGGCACACAATTTAACTGGCTCCTTTACATCTTAAGTTTCAATACTGCTTTGGGAACTCCTTTTATTATGAGTTTTATCTTATTTTTGAATGTGGATCTCAACAATAATTTTTCACTTATAATGTATAACCTTTAGAAAATTATGGTTTTATCCCCAATTATCTCAAGTTTCTTTAGGAAGGATGTTATTTTAAGGTGATCATCAAAATTGTGCTTGCCATGGTAGAGGAAATTTGTTTCCTGATTATGGAAGTAGAAAGGAATTTATATCAAATTTATTAATATACATTCAAGGTATACTTGGCAATCAGTCTTACCCTGAGAAAATTATTACTTTAGAATCTCAGAGGTCATAAAAAACAAAATTTCCAACTCTAAGCTGCAAGCTGAAGATTAAACAAGCACAACCTGAAAACACAGGACCAGGAAATATCACATATTCACAGAGATGCATATTGAAGACCTTGTGAATTGTGAATATTTGAGATGATGGTCAGCAAACAGCATGATTAGCACCAGCCTCAGCAACAGCAAATGATACCCGTTAATGAAAAAGGACACCCCAAAAATGCCCCTCACCTCTCCTGCTAGTTCATGCTGGGCACTGCTGTGACATTTCCCAGCAATTTGTGCCATCATTTTTTGGGGCAAGAGCTGCCATCATCCCTGACCCAAACCCAGCCCAGGGCTGAAAGATTTGATGTCTGGTGCCAAGTCAAAACTCTGTAATTCACTCTGCAGGGCAGTGGTTGTGGACCAGCCCCCCTGATATTGGCCCGACATTCCAATTTATGGACCTGGTGTGTGGAGGAATAGATTTGCACAATCCATGCTCAGTTCTTCCCATCAGCTCAAATCACCCTTTTTCTCTCTTCCCAAAGAATTTTGTCCTATCTCCATTCACTCTTATTAGTCAGCAAGCAAGAAAATTATTACTATTATTACTTCCTGAATAGAGATATTTGGAAATTGCTTTTGAAGTCTTATTTCCTGCTTTTTTCAAACTTATTATAACTTAGAAACAGCAAGAAACATACTGAAATTGAAATAGCACCCACTGAAGTGTACTGCAATGCCATGAAAGTTTCTTGTTAAACCTTTAATATTCTAAATTTATGCCACTAAAGTGTCTGCCTGCTTTCATTTCCCCAGATCTTCTACTTGAAGACAAATGTGGGAAGAGAATAATTAGTTTCTATTGTAATGAACTGTAAAA
Organism: Regulus satrapa; assembly: GCA_013396955.1. NCBI lineage: Eukaryota > Metazoa > Chordata > Aves > Passeriformes > Regulidae > Regulus > Regulus satrapa. Next base: position 50,925 of record VWZN01008681.1, read on the forward strand.
TTTATAGCAGATTATTAAATTGAGAAGCATAGAACAATATTATCATTAAGGATTTATAGGTTATAAAATTCAAATTATATATATTTCATAAATTCTCTCTGATTTTCATCGCTATTGTGACTTTACCAAATGTCCTTCCTGTTTCTTATTTCCATCTGGCATCCTCTCATAGGTTGAGGGAATCTTTCAAACGCTGCACAGATTTAAGGAAAGAAAGGAGAGGTTTTTCCCTGCCTCGGGAATTTTGCTGGTTTTGGTCAGTCAGGATGTTTTGTGTGGGTGCAGCTGAGATCTGCAGCTCAGGAACAAACACCTGCCTTGGCCACGGCCTGGCTTTGGAACCCCCCTCCCAGAATATGATTTACAGTAATCACAACAACAGGCACCTTTTAGCAGAGCACCGAGAATTATTTTATCTCTGATAAAATAGAAATATCTCTGAGTCCTTGCTCTGCCTGCACCGCTTCTGACAGGTGCAGTGAAGGAGGGGAATTTATCTGAGCCCCCTTTCCTTCCACCCCAGCCCTTGCCCGCCTCTCCTGGAACACAAACAGCTTAATGGTCCCTTCCCAGCAGCTCTGACACCTCCTGAGAGCAGGCAGCCACTGGCATTGCCTAGTGATCTCCCAAATTGCCATTCTTCTTTTTCAACTATCTCTATTGTATATCTCCTTGAGAGAAAACTACCATATGAAGTGCTTCTGAAGTAAAGAAATTCACTTCAGAGGGTTTGGAGGTGGTTTTTTTCCTCCTATTTTTTTTTTCCTCAAACTCGTAGCTCTAAAAAGTGCTGACAGTTTTGATGGAAGAGGTTGCTGCCAGCAAGAAAACAGATGCAAAACTGAGGAAAACGAGTGAAATATTGAGAAGAGTAAATCAGTGCTTCAGTGTCAGAGTCACTATTTCATTATTCAGATGCAGTAGGCTGAGCAAAAAAAGATGAAACATGTCAAAAGTAAGAACGAGGTTAGGATTGAAGTTCACTGAGAAACCTCCGCATCCAAGGCTTCTGCTTTGTAATATTTATAATTATTCTCCAAAATCCTTGTGCTCCTCTGACTCATATTGGTTTTGATCAGCATACCAAAGCTTTTTACTGCAGTATTTGTTTCACTGCCTTCGAGTTCCACCCAGCTCTACTGAATTTCACCACTGTAAAGCTAAAACTGCACTGCAAAGAATCAAGACCAACACAATTGCTCCTTTAAACAGAAAAGATGATGCTGAAAGAATGTAGCATGCTTGGGAAAGTTGGAGGAAATCAAATTCCTTTTAGAAAAACATCTAAAATACACTGGCTGCAGATCAGACCCCACTGGGCTGAAAGTGGCTACAGATGAGTGATTATCAGTTTTGTTGGATGTGCATTCCTACTTTTATTCCTTTTTTTTTTTT
>VWZN01008681.1:55853-82417 GCA_013396955.1 Regulus satrapa
TGTGTGTGTCAGATATCCCCTTTCCCTCTCCATCTTCAAATGTCAAACACTGATATGGAATATCAACTTCCTGAGCACTTAGATAAAAAAATAACATTAGCTGTATTTTGCCCAATATAACCCTCCCCAAAATCATGGTTTCATAGTGAATTTACCCACCTAGATTTTTAATTTAATAAGAGCCTTTTATGCTCTGAAACTCTAAATGATTATCAACCGAAAGAAGGTTAAAAGCTGGAATATACAGGACCCTGTTTTGGGACAACCCACAGTATCCCCAAGCGGTGTTTGTTTTCTTGGGTGCAAGAAAATTAAAATTAAGTTTTGGAAATATTGCTTTCCCCACACTCCTGGCCTTATTAAAACAACAACAACAACAAAAATATTCACAGTATTGAGAACACTGTAATTGAAAGTCAGTCTGACTGCTCCAGAGGTGTAAATCAATAAACTCATTGAACTGATAGGAACAATTCAGTATTAAGTGAAAAATCCTGATAGCAGAAGTACCAATGTAAACCTTCGATAACAACAGTGATTTCAATTGCTTGTATCTGTTCTCATTACTTTCACTTTGAAAATATCTGTAGTTTGCACTGGCATTTGCTTATATCTGTGTGCATACTTTGAGCAGCTAATCGATGCCGTTTCAGAATCACCTTTGAGGTGGGGAATGTTGGTTCTGCAGGGGATGAACAGTGCGAGTTCTGCTCCAGACCCTTTCCCCCCCAGGCCTGTGCCTTGTGCCATGCAGAATTCCCGGGGCAAGCTCCTGCACTGCAGGCAGAGTTTTCCAGAGCAAAGGGATCAATCTGGCCCAAGGCTCCCCCGGTGACCCTGCCCAGAGCAGAAGGAGCCCTTTGAGGGGCAGGCAGTGAAAGGTGTCCTGGGGAAGGCACAGCCCAAGGAAACACCAATAACTCCACTGTTAGAGACAGAATAAAGGACAAACAAGGAGTTTTGCTGCAATCCCCAAGTCAGTTGTGACTGAGATGCACCTGAAAAGCTGGTAATTAGTAAAAGAATTTGTTCTTTATAGGGCTCTTGAAAATCCCATTAAGCCTGTATTTACTTAGCGTTTTCTCTACCTCCCTTATTGGAAAATCAGGCAAGCAGGAGTTTCAAAAGAAGTGATAACAGAATAAAAGCCCATTTTCCATTCTAGTGCCACAAGAAGAAGGGGCTGAATCCAGGGTGCCCGAATTAAATCTGGCCAAACCTAGTGACGTGAGCTCCAGGCTCCACCACAGAACACAGGTCCAGCATAAATGCATGACCACGTTCCTTCCAAACAGAGTTGTTAACTGCAGATGGCACAATCTAGCAATGCCTATTGCTTCAGCATTTTGAAGCTGTGAAAGTGCTGATGGATTTCAATGCCCTCCGTGTGGTTCCGTGCAATAAGAAGCAATAGATTTGAGCCTGTACAATTTAAAGCAAGCAGGCACAGATTCAGCCACACAGCTCTCCTTGATGTAAAACCATAAAGTCACCCAGAAGTATTTGAAAAAATGCAGGACTGTAACTTCAGACCAAAGCAGAGTAATCCACTTTTCAAAGTTCCCTGATAAGAGCTGCAGTCTTTTGAATTTGCCTTGAGTTTCAGTTTGAAGATCTACAAAAAGATATCTATCTCTAAAGGACTCTACTCAAGAAATGTCAAACATAAACAGACTTTGAAGGAGTTAAACAACTGTTTCCAGAGCAGCAATGATCAATTTTGAAGCTCATTTGTTGTTTTATTTTGATTTAACAGCACAGGAAGGAGACTTCAGCACAGAGCAATGACACGCAGGGATGTGGGAGGTGCAGTGATTGGATGTTGCTGCATTAATTCCAGCATTAATTCTGGGGTAATGGGTGTACATAAAGCCTTTTGCAGCTGAATTTGTTTCTGAGTGTGGAAGTTCATGGAGGGGATGTCCTGACAGGTTCCCACCTCTGCCTGCCACCACAACCAGGTATCACACAGGTAGGGAAAGAGGCAGCTTCTGTGAGGGGGGACCAAAACGGGGAAAAAAAAAAAAAAAATGAAAAGAGTTGCTTTTATTTTAAAAAACAGCAGGACAGGGGGAAAATAGACCTTTAAAAAGAACCTTTCATCTCACGGTGCAGCCTTAGAAGATAAAAATGCTTCCCAATTTTCATATATGAATATCTAAACTCAATCTGCAGACAAAAAATTGAAACAAGAGTGGCCTGGTTTCCCAATATACCAAACACTTTCAATTCCTATGCTCTCTGTTATTTTTTATATCATGCTGGTTTCTCAGGTATCTCTGAAGTGCATATTGCAAGTTTGTTGTGTGCAGCGTTCAAAACCACCAGAAGTGAGGCAGCTGAGGCTCGTGCTGGCTGAAGGTTGGCTGCTGCACACAGACTTTTATCTAGGACTTGCTCTTGTACTGGCTGAACTGGAACATCTCTGGCAAGTCAGCTAAATCACAAAATTCAGAATGGCACCCTATTTACACTTGTACATTCCTGGTTAAAGGTGGAATACAGCATTTTATTTAAATAATGCATAATACATTTACATGAAAAAAATCAGGACTTTACAATGGAAAATTGTAGTCCTTAAATGCAGCCTAAGGTGAACTGATGGCTGATAGAGAAGAGTTTTTTTTGGGTTTTTTTTGGCAAAATAAATGTTACTGTTCCCAATGTCAGAAAAACCTATCGAGTCCCCGTCTATTAACAGTCAGCTGTGGTAACTATAGCACTGCACTATTCTACACTCTGAGAGAAGGACACCAATTCTCTAAAATTAAACCTCCCAAGCTCATAACCAAGGCTACTGCCAAAGCAAAAAGCAGGTTTGCTTTTCAGCAGACAGATGACTGACGATCGTTATTAGACATTTTCTACAAGATCTACAACATCAAACCTCTCCTCTGAGAAATTTCAGAGATCGTTCCCAATGTTCCTGAGATACACTTATGGAGAGTGTATGGCTCTCAAAGAAATTGCACCTCAGGATTTTGTTTCTATGTCAAGAAATAAGGTTTAAACTCTTTGCTTAGTTTCAGTAGACATATTAAGGGTCAATATGGTCTGCATATTTAGACCTCTGGAGAAGGCAAAAAGTGAAAAGACAAGTAAATTGCATTTAAAATACCAGAGCCCAACCATAAAAATCTATTGTTTCTCTTTTGCAGTGATGGCATTTTACCGTCCAAATAAAAATCCCAGCTCGCCGATGAACAGAATGATTGAAGTAACACTGTACCACACAGTTTTAATTTCAGGTGTTTGAAAAGATGATACCATAAAATGATCTGCAGTATTGTTACAGCATAAATCTCCCAGCACTTTCCCTGTCCTTAATGTTCAAGCCTAAAATTGTTCCATTCTTTAGCTGACAGTGCACATTGTAAAAGTTGCAGTTTATCACTCTCCTTTCATTCTTCCCCAGCAGTTACATTACCACATTCCTTTTTATTACAATCACAGGGTGTCACCACGTCAGTGACATCACGAGGGGAGAACAAGGATTTGCCAGGAATAATCAGAATTGCTCCACAGTGCCAGAGAGCTGAATTCAGAGGGAAGGGACAGCCTTGCATTTCAGCATGCTGAACATGTGCACTCTCAAATCTATTGCCTGTCACTGGAGTCCCTTGGACTGCAGAAATTATATCCCACAGTTGGGTAGTACAAAGGTAATTCTGTTGCCATATGTTGTGCCAAAGAGCTCACGCCGTGACAGGGTGCATTACAGATTATGCTTTCCCATGTGATGCCAATTTTCTCCTTCATCTGCCAGGGATAAACCTTGCCTCCATTCAGATTTTAAAGTAGCCAAAACAAAACTGTGCCTCCAACAAGCTGGTGGTGCAAATTCTGCTAAAGCAAACAAAACAAAATGAAACAAAAAACAAAACCAAAACCAATCAACCACCACCAGCAACAAAAAAATGCAGAAGAAGCCAAACAATTTTTCATAAACTGGAAATTTCTTTTATTTTGCACTCGGAATTCACCATGCATCAACCCCATGGAAATTCCAGCCCAAATTCAGGAGAAAATGGAGTCAAGAACACTTTGATCAGCCTCACACATTTGCTTTATCAAACACTGCAGTATTTTTGAGTTTCTGTGGTTGGTTGATTTTGAATGCTGGCATGGGCAGCAGCTCACACAGACAGAAAAGAAATAACAGGAGAGTAGAAAGAAAATAGGTAGAGCCCCCCAGAGCACGTTTAAGAGATTTTGCTTGTCTGTCCCATTTATTACTGGATTTCATTACTTAGCAGCAGTGAATTGAAGTGGTTGATAACATGCCACAAATGATTTCACCCATCAGCATCCAGCTCAGCTCAGGAATAATCTAAAGGCATTGCCACAAGGCTGGGCTCGAGCAGAGCAGGGAAATCAGATGTACCTGAGGCTTTCATCCTGGGCAGGCCACGGCACAGCACATGAGACAAACCCAGTGAACGCCAGGGCTTCCCCTCTCGGGGCAGAAATGGGGACTTCAGGCAGAACTTAAGGCATAGCCACAAAAAATGGGGAAGAAGAGGGAAGAACGGGCAGTAAATCCCTAACTCCTCACAGAGGAGAAACTGCTCCCAGAGGTAAAAGGCTGAGTCAGGAATGCACAAACCCTTCTCATGTTCTTCAGGTGTCAAACAAGAAGCACCCCTGAGTGCACAGACAGGCGTGCTCACAGCTCGGTCATCTTGGTTTTGAAACCCTCAGAACAGAAAGAGGCACTCAGAGAGGGGTCTGCATTACAGCAGCCTTTGGAATTCCATGGCTTGGCAAGGAAAATCTCCAGAGGAAATTTGCTCAGGTACATAAAGTCGCCATCACATCATTCCTTCTCTATCCATACACCAAGAAAGAGACTGAACTAGGATATCTAGGATTTCTAGGATCAGGCAGGAGTTTAAACCCCAGGCCCCTCCACAATCACCAGGAATGCTGCTTGCAAACCCAGGTCTTGAGGAATTCTCACCTTGCCCACCAAAAGCAAGCCTAGGCCTGATAGGATGCCCATGCCCTGGGGCTCTTCTGCTTTTACTTTTTCAACCATAAAGTTTAGATATTTGTTGCGCCAGTAGGCAGCCTGTAATCCTCACCCCAATTTCAAGGTTACTAGAACAAACTCCTTTTGATTTAAGGTCTTTTGCCTTCAGCTAAAATGGAGCTTTTTCTAATTATCCTCATTATAGCACATATAATTCGGGGCTCCCATGGGCACTAAGGGTGTAACGACGATGGCATTTTACATCCACTGACCTCTAAATTAGTGCAAGCTTATTTCACCAGGAGAGGGTACAAAGTAAAATAAATGCTTTGCTTTCCACTCAGTTTAGAGATGAAATGTTGTGGTTTGTTGGGTGGGACTCTGTCATCTGCATTCCTGTTTCTCTGGCACTGCAGATGTCCAAGGCTGTTTTATGTGCCACTTTCACGGCCAAATTGCTGTAAAGCCCAGGAAGGTTTATGGCCACATTAAAGAACATTCTCACATCAAGCCATCCAACTTTGTCACTATATAACAGCTCCTGGACACCACCCCCTCAGTAAACTTTATAGGAGACCCTCACATATAGTCAGAAGGCCCAAAAACATCAGGTGCTCTTTTGCCATCAGGAAACATTGGGAAACCTTCCTTTGTTTGGTTTGTGGGTCCTCTCTTACCCTCGGGCTCCCAAGACAAAACAAAACAAAAAAGTAAGGAGAGGGTGGAAAGAGTATTGAAGGTGGGGAGAATGGAGAAGAATCATTATCCCTCCTCAGCTGTGAGACATTCTAAAAGAGAAGGAGCTGTTTCCTGGATGTGTGATCCATCCTAATAGACACCCCAGGCTGTCTGGAGTCAGCTACCACAGTAAAGAGTGATGGTGATGGCCCTGTGGAGAATACCTCGAGATAAAGAACAAATCACATTGTGTTCAGTAAATGCTAAGCTTGTAATAGATCACATACACAAATCAGCTAATGCCCTGTTCAGTTATTTGAAAAGGAATGTTTCCTACCTAGAACCTGGGCAGAGCTACTCCACAAATTCCATCAAAACCTGTCGGACCACCTGTTGTTCAATGCTGTAAGTGAAATCGGATTGGATCTGTTGTTTCAGTATTTCTCTTTGCCGTTTTAGCGTGCCCCACCAGTTGCAATTACTGCCTACTGTAAAATCTATTAAATATTCATGTCAGATTTTATTTGCATAGAGCAGCTTTTCTCTGATAAAAAAATATGTTATTCATTCACTTCTTAGAAGATTGACCTCAGGTCCCTACTTTAAACACACTGTTATATTGATTGTGAAAATACTCCAGGAAAATGATGTAGTTTATATGCATGCATTATTTCTACTGAGTCATCCTGAAGCTTATAATTTAAGCCTCAGTGTTTCAGGTAAAATGAAATTGCTTCACTAAGTAAGGCTGCTTTGATTTCAGCTTTGCTCTGAGCTTTGCCAGGCAAGCAGAAAATCTTCATCGTATAAAAGGTCTTGTTCATATGGAATGTATAGTCATGCCTTGATAGAATCCTGTGCATTCAAAACACACCATGCCTTTGTCCAGAGATTGTTTTACAAACTCCTTTTTTGTTCTCTATGTAAATAATCCCATGTCCCATATTAATAGAAGATCATCATAAATGAACAATGAATTTAGGCTTCCAAAGCACTGCTGTGACTGCTGCATTATACATGGGGCACAAAGAACAAAAAAGAAAAAAAAAACCCAAAAGCTAAGGATCTTGCTTCAAACAGCAATAAAATACCCAAACTGAACCAAAGGAACCACAGGCAGCCACAAGGAACCACAAGAAAGGTAAGGTAACTGGAGGTAACTGGATTCCAGCTAAAAAGAAAAATACTCCTCATGAGTGTGTCGTCTTGAGGAGGAAACTCTGAAATACCCCACTTTTGAAAACATTATTTGAATGTCACTCTTCTTTCCCAAGACAGAAACAGCTTAAGAGAGTAAACAGAGTAGAGGAAAAAAAAAAAAAAGTATATTTTTTGCCTTCCTTTCTCTTTTGGCCTTTTTGGTGTTTTATTACATCCACCTATTGTATTTCCCAGGTCCTCTCCACATGATCTCTCACCTCCTTGCCTCTCACTTCAGTATCTTCTTTTTGCTCCCTCATTTCAATCTTCCTTTCAAGGGAACTCAGCTCTAGTACGGTTATCATCACCAAAAAAAAAAAAAAAAAAACAAACCAAAAAAAACCCAAAAAAAACCCCAAACAAACCCCAAAACCCAGAACACTGAGGAAAATCACCATTCCACACTTGGAGGAATGTCATTAGCCTGCCACTGTGTTTTTTGTGGCAGCAGATCCCTGTCCAGTGGTGCCTGCTCACCTTCCAAGCCCCACAGCTCCAGGCGGATTTCAGGCTGTGTAGGAGCCTTTTCCTGGCCCCCAGCAGATAAAGTGCAATCACTCTGCAAGGCCATTTCACCCCAGAACTCACAGGGCAGAGATGCAGGTGCCATTAAAATGCTGAGTTAAACAATGGGTTTGAAGGATGGGCTCCCTCCTGAAACTCTGGAATAGGGCCGACAGGATTTATGCTTGTCCAGAGTAAGATGTCCAGCATTTGGAATTCTACTAAATCACAAAACTAAGAAAAAAACATTTCTGAAAACAACTGAAATTGCTATCCTGGGGTTCACAATATTCTGCACGTCAGCCCGAGTTGTGCCCTTCTGTATTTCACCCCGTGTCTTCATTCAGAAAGTGAAAACTTCAGCCTCAGTGGAAGCTCTGGCAAATCCCTGCTGAGCTCCATTACCTGGGGAACACCCCCAGCACTGCAGGGGAGGCTGCCTGGCTCTTTACCAGCAGCAAAGGGGTTTTCCTAGCCCAGAATAGATGCAGTTATTAGGGAGCTTTTTTTTCCTCTCCGAATCCAGCTCTTCAGTTCTAACACTGAATTCCCACACATGCATATATCCTTGTTTTCCTTAACCCCCAGTGATGATTCAATTTCATTAAAAAGCTGAACGATCTAGGGAATGCAGAGACAAATTTCAATCTGCCTTTATAAATGTAAGTGATACAGTAAAGATTTGCTATAATTTGTACTTGCTGTGACATGATAGAAAGCCAATCATAATGAACCAGCCTGGAAAACAGATGCAGAGGCTGTTAAAGGTCAGGATGGAAGAATACCAGGTAATAAAATCCTTTACCTAGTGACATATTGCAGTGTGTTAAAATTTATAATAATAGTTTTTAAATTTTGTGTCAAGACTTTTTTTTATTGTTGTTGTTTATTAAAATGAAAGGAGAGAGAATTAAACCAGTTCCTTGTGTGGAACCTTACTCAGGGTGGAAAAAGTCACCCTGACCTCTGCCATAACCTGGACATTGCCTTTTTCAAGGCAAGAAGTGCTCTACACAAACAAATCAATTCTTGCAATACCTTTGTATTATCTTCCACAATGCCCAGAAATAGTCAAAAGTGAAACGAATCTTTTGTTAATTTGATAATTTTGTTAATTTAGTCACAGGGCTTTACTTTTGGCCAGTAAAACTCCTTTTCTTTATGAAATAGTTTATTAAAAGTATTTAGTACAACCAGTTCCTGAACCTGGTCATTCCGCAGGACACTCTATTACGCTAAAACTTCCCTGAAATGCTTCTCCTAAGTGGATCTGAGGCTTTTGTCTCATATTTTTATTCAAGCCCATTTTATAGTGAGAATAGATGTTTTTGCAGTATGGAAATGTGTCCCAAGGATGTATCTCTAGAAATAAATCCATAGGAACAATTCACATCTCATCCCAGTGAAAACCTGGAATATTTCCAATACATTTCTGAAATTATCTTAATGTACAGAAGACATAAATAAGAGAAAATACAAGAGCCTTTTGTCTCCAAGGTCTATTGCTACACAAATAATTAATTAGTGGATCTGCTGTGCTGTGGGCCTGCCTGTCTGACCACTGAGCAATTAAATAAAGTGATTCTAGGAGCTACAAGTGGTTACTTCTGGAAAACGGAGCATCCTTCAAAACAAGAGAAAAAGCATTCTTTACTAATTCCATTTTTGTGTAATTATAACCTAATCAATCTCATACAGACTTTTTGGCATCGCTATTCTCTTATTGTTATAACATTTCATAATTTAGTCTAGCAGCAGCAATCTTAACAACAAAGTTTGGACACGCTCCAGACCCAAGGGCAAGGGACAATTTCTCCCAGATACATTATACATTTTACCATTACTTAATATTGCATGTAAGAAATACACTTAGAGAGAGAGAGAGATTTAGATTTCCCTCAGAGCAAACTCATAGGCACTATAATCATTAGCTAAATTTCCAGCAACTGCATTAGGGAATACATCATCATTTTAATTTCCCCAGAAAAAGCCTAAAATTTACAAAAATAGGAATGCAGGATCCTTATTTCTGCTCTGCTGCGAGAAGGAATTGGGACTGCAATTCAACAGTTATCAGCACGCAAACAGAAATAGAGTTTGTCAGCTGATATTTGGACATCCTGTCTTCAGGATCAGATGAGAGAACTCTAATCAGAAGAGCTGATGAGAAGGTGCAGGAAGCTGAACTTAATTCACCCACCTGGAGGCCTCTCAGACCTTCCCTGGGAGTTCAGCAGGGCAGAGGGATTATCAACACATTCCAGATTAGCACATTTTACCCTGCATCTTTGTCTCAAGCACACAAGACAGTAATTGAGAAGAAGTCTCAAGCAGGGAGAAGAAAGGATTGTTTCCACACAGACCATGGCAATCACTTAAATGAAAAATAATAAAAATCTCAGCAGTTGGGCAGACTCCATATATTTGCTTGAAGATTATATCCAGAAGGATTTTTTTCCTATTTCTATTGAAAAATCATGTTTAAGATGAAATGTGTTTATTGCAAATCCTGTGATTCTGTATAAATATCAGGGCCTTTTGAAAATTGTCCATAAACAGTGACATTACTGAGTAAAGCTGGCGGTTCTGAAAAGTTACCATTTATAAAGTCAGGATTCCATGACGTATTGCGCTCTAATTGCAGTTGATCTTTCAGCCACAATTCACTTGTGATCAGTTCCAGGGCAGAAACATGCATGTAGACAGCAGCAGAGGGAATTATTCCCAGGGATCATCATCAAAGCTGCTCCTTTGGAGCCACCTTCGTCTGGAAATGGGTGAGAGGGGCTCAGGTGAAGACTGCAGGGCAGTCCCCACGAGGGGATTCCTTGCCTCTACCCACCCAAACTGCCTTTCCATTGGCATCTGGAAGCATTATTATCAGCATTTTCAGGAAATATCACCCCTAACAGCTGGAATTCTCCCAGGCCAGGCAGGGAAAAGTTGCAGCTTTTCCTGAGGTGTGGAGCAGAGGTGATTGTTCATCCCCGTGCAGGGTTTGCTCTGCAGCCACTCTTCAGGCAGGGGTTCATCAATCCTGTGCATATTAGGTTTGGAAAATCCCCTCCTCACTGGGGAGTGCTTAGTGCAACTAGACAAACACAGATGCTTCCCAGAAATCCCCACACACTCCCGTGTTCAAAGGCTCACATTTTTCAAATCGACTATGCTAATCTCTGCTGTCCAATGGGTTAGGGCTCATCTTCAGCAGCATCAGTTTTGTTTAGATGTAATTGAAAATTATGGTCGTCTCTGTAATTTATCTCTGCCACTGAACTGGTCCTGTCACTGCTTCCAAGTAAAAGGTTGGAAAATCACAAAGGAGTAGTGCGGATTGAAAAAGAAAAAAGGCTGAAAATGCAACAGACAGAGGACTGTTTGTTCAGTCTTGCAACAATTACCCAAATTCCTCCTGCTAGGCAATCCTCACAGATTGTAATTGTCATTCCTTGTCTTCACTGTGGTATTTTGATCTAAACTTACATTCTATTCTTCTCCCTCTATGTGGTTAAATTCCCTTCTTCTCCCTATTTGTGGCCTGGGGATTTTCAATGGTACTTGAGATGTCAAGGAACTAAAAAAAAAAACTTGTCCATTTTTAATTTTGACCAGCCAAGGCTCAAAAGAAACCATATGGCAGCAGTGAGGAGCTGCCATTCCTTGCCTCTGCAGACTCAAAAGACTCTGCTGGGAGTTATAAAGGACTCTGCTGAGAGCTGTTTTCCAGGTCAGAATTTTCTCATGGAAACGTAACCATCTGAACTTAGCATTAAGTATAAACACATGAAATGATTCTTAGGCCAGGTTTTAATTTTTTTTTTTTCTTTTTTTTTTTTTTTAAACCAAAGTGTTATAATAGTTATTACTCATGTGTTGCAGCACACCTGGAGATTGGAAACTTCAGAATCCATTCACAGCCATGCCCTCCCTGCTGCCACGTGGATGCAAGAGCCTGTAACCTATTTACCCATTCTGTTAGAAGGAGTCATTTGAGCCTGCATGGGTTTCTCTTCCCTTTCAATAGCTCTGGCTTTTATTTCATGGCCCTCTTAGTTGGAATAAACAGTTTTGAGCTGTTTGGAGCACTACTGGGAAAGCCTGGGCAGTGAGGGGCTAATGTTAATATTAGAGCTGGATGTGCCTGGAAAGAGGGGGCAGTACAAAGGTAGGGAAACACCTTTCTGGAGCCAGTTCTCCTCCTCAGGACAGTGCAAGAGCAAAAGTGGTGTCAAGGAGTGGGCAAGACAAATAGAGAGGGATGGAGACCACCAAAAGTCCCTCAAAGCCCCCCGACCCATCCCCAGAAGGACCCAGAACCAAGTGCAGATACAAAATCATTGACATGAGGGTGAAAAACTTCATCCCAGGGTGGTGAAAACTTATCTATGAGCAGATATCCTCACAAAACCTGGGTGATGCAGAGCCCTGGACACCCTGGTAGCTGGATCCACTCCGTCCCAGGACTGGGTCTCCCCACCTCCCTGTCTCATCTCCCTTTCACACTCTCCTTCCCTCTTTTAGGTTATTTTTTCAGTTCTCTTACAAGTAGAAAAGAGAAGCAAAATGTACCAATTTCCATGCCACAAGTAATTTGTTCATAAAATCTTGTCAGCTTATTCTTTTTTGGGACTCTTTTGGCTTTTTGCCATTGTTTTTCACCCACTCATATCTCCAAATTTTGGGTGCAGCCACTGCCCCAAACAGCACATCCCAGCTCACTCAGTAGCAAAAGAACAGGAAGGGTAAATGAATAACCCCTGTTGCATACTGAAGAGATGTGCAGTCTAAATTATTGAATGCCAGGTGCTTTGAACCATAAAAAGCACAGAGCACTGTGAAAGAATTTGCAAGAGTTTGGAAAGGTGCTTGTGAATCTGGAAAACTACCAAACAAACAGCAGAAGACTCATTTTTTTTTACTGGCTGCTCCTTAATCATGTCTTGTATAAACAAAGGGATGGCCCAGAGTTATTTGTGGGATAACAAATCCACCCTGCTCTACTTGGGCTTGAGGGATGTGCTGGTGGTTCCCAGCTAATCACTGACGTGAAAATTGCTGGGATATATCCAGACAGGATAGCTCAGATCCTAAACCATGCCTCATCACCTTGGATTTCAAAGAACAAGCACAGCTTGAAGAATTAAAAGTTTTTAAAAAAAAAAAAAATTACCATTTGATGTTATATACGTAATTTCATTTAGGGTAATAGACTGATATCTTTATAAGATGCTTAATGAAAATGTAAGGACCAAAAAGAAAAAAAAAAAAGGATTTGTTCTACTCAGCACAGAAAAGAGTCACCACACAGAGGCCAAAAAGAGGATTTTTTTAAAAGAAGCTATAGAGTGAATAGCAGAAGTGCCATTAAGAGAAGGCCCACAGCAACCAGAGATCAATCTGCTCTCCTGCATGGCAGTGGAAATTTGGAGTACTTGCACAGAATCCCACAGTTCGAGCTGCATAAGACCAAAGTCAGAACAAATGAAATTAAAAGTCAGGGTAAAATCAGAACAAATAGCATGTGCAGTGTAAGAGCCATGCACGAAAGATTAAAATACCTTAACCTGGCAAGAGAGAAGAAATATAACAAAGTAAAATAGGAAAAGAGATAACCTAATGTAAAAGACGATGAAAAGAGCCCCGGCTCATGACAGCAATTTTACTTTCCCCAAGTTCCACAAATACTGTAATGCAGATAATTTAAATTCCAACTTGACAAAGGGAAGTTTCCTAAGTCTTCTCTCTAACCAAATAAAACTGCTTTGATTATAGAGGGATTTGTGTTATAGAATATGTTCAATGCCTGGATCTGCATTTGTCTGTTCATGGGTACCTGTGGGACGTTTTCACCGGTGTAGGAGAAAGAAAGAAAGAAAAGCTTTCCTGGTCAAATCTCCATGTTCACAGGACAAAAAGCAAGTGAAAAGCAGAACATGCACCTGGACTTTTCTAGAGGAAAGTGTGCTCTGCATTCCCAGCAGGGCAAGGCAGAGCAGAGAGCCCAGGGCACCTCTCGAGCTTATCCAAAGAATGGAGACTCTGCAGACTCCTTGGGAAACTTATTCTGGTGTCAGACCACATCCACAGGACAAATTTTTCTTATGTTTAAGTAAGAACAGCTTCAGAAAGCACAGCAGCACCTGGTTGATTAAATGCAGCTCACTTCTTGAGCTTAGTTTCTTTCTCTGAATTCTCTCTTGCCGCCAATGCTTTCAGCAAATGTGGAAACCATTTCAAAGCACCATATGCTGGTGTTTTCTAAACTATCATTTTCTGCAAATTGCCATTTCATAGAAATTTAGGTGAAAATGCTTTTGTTCTTATTTGGATGAAAACTCATTTAGGAAGATGAATAAATTCCCTGAACGTGCAACTCCTGACATTTGGCTATCTCTAGCAGAAGATAAAACTAGCAAGTCAAGCTCATGATTCTCTACTAATTTACCTCATGTACAGCATATTTTTCAACATCTATGCTTAAAAAATTAATGCACCTTTGAGAGTCATCATTATTGTTATACCATAAACAAGTCCTTTTGTTGGAAAAGGTAATCTTCAGAATCTCTCTCCTAAGAAAATGAATTTTAAAGCTAAATATTCTAGGGGTGAGGGGGGTGAGTGGGGGGGGGTGNGGTTGTTGTTGTTGTTGTTTTTGTTTTTGTTTTTTTTCCAAAGGTTTTACAAGTAAATTAAAATTTTGCAGTAATGTTGGAGTAGGAATCAGAGCCTGATTTTCAGATGGACCAGTCCACCTCATTCCCTCTGGGTGGATCTGCAAACGCTCAGCACTTCAGTCAGCATCTGCCAGAGTGGGGCT
Source organism: Regulus satrapa (assembly GCA_013396955.1). Lineage (NCBI taxonomy): Eukaryota > Metazoa > Chordata > Aves > Passeriformes > Regulidae > Regulus > Regulus satrapa. The sequence continues at coordinate 70,025 of VWZN01008681.1, forward strand.
TCAGCCAAGCAGCAAGAAGGGAACAAGGGGAGTAGAAAAACAGGAGAAGGGAAAAGGAACACAAAGGTCACAGCACGTGGGACCTGAGGCGAGCCATGACACACTCGCCTAGAGATCCTGAAATGCATTTCAGGGGAGAAAAGGGCTGTGAGCACCAGAGACTGCCTTTTCCTACTGGGCCAAGGAAGTTGGGATTTACAGGGAGTTACAGCAGTTGCTGTTTGTCTCACTTTGTGCCCAAAAGGTGTTTCCTTGGTTTTTGGTTTTTTTATTCCTACCACAAGATAATACTCTGCTCCACAACATGGTTAGGGTGAAACTTTCCCCCCAAAAGTACAAATGAACCCTTCATCTCTCCTTCACGCAGACATCAGCAAAGAACAAAAGGACGTGAGATAAATCCCGTTCAAAAATCTGGTGAGGTTTGGGGATATGGTGCTATCCCAGCCTGGCAATTCCATGTCAGGGTTACTCCCACCCTGCTTCTCTGTTCGTCCATGCCGAAGAGAGACTTCGCTCATCTCTTTGGGCACAGCCATACTAAAGAATTGTCTCTAAATAATCTGAGTAAACAATTGCTAGAGTATTTGTAATTAGAGCACTGTAAATCCACAGGACCTGATCAAGGCCATCATGAGCAAAAATATTCTTGATTTTGGTGCCCTTTGGATGAGGCTTCAAACCCTGACACTGACCTGCTCCAAATACAGCCTGGTAAATAACCCAGTTGCCACTGAGGACAGATTTTTAAATTAACTTGGTTGTGTTATAGTCAATTCTTATTTAAATCTTTATTCCTGACTATCTGAGCTCTTTTAAAATCAAATTTAAGCATAAAGATTGTACTTGCACATGTTGGAAGAGAATTAATGCTTGAAGCAGTTGTCCAAGATAAGACAATCAATGATTCTGTGTGGCTGAGACAATGAACCTCAGACCCACAATGAAACAACAATATTTAGTGCTGCCTTCTGCCATATATTCTGGTACTCTATAAATTTTGAATTGTGCTCTAAAACATGTTTATATCAATATTCCTGGCTCTCAGCCTCTGGCTCTGAAGCTGCCTCCTCGAAAGCTAGCCTGAAGTATTTTCAGTTCACAGATGATGTGAAAAACCACCAGAATAATTCTATTTTAATGATCATTTGCTAAGTTACAGCTTCTCAAGAAAAAAACATCGTATAGAAAGTCTACTGCAAAATTCCACGGGATTTACATTTAATTCAGAAAGTCTGAATTACATGTTACAGCAAGACCTGATGGTTTGAAAGAACCCACTCATTTTCAGTTCTGTATTCTTAGCTCAAGTACTTAGAATTTGAGAATGGCTTCAGCTGAGAGGAGCCTTCAAAGACCAATTTAATTGTTTGGTGGGATGGTGATGTAATTTGATAATACAAGTTTTTGTTTGCTTTCTTAATCACTTTTTAATTGCACTGCATTCTTCTCTTTGATAGATAAATTTGCATTATGGAACACAGTAGAACAAGAAAGCTGAATAATATTAGTTTCCTATGAATTAATATACTTTACTTCTAATTCCCCTCAGCTGCTCATTTCCTCCAAGATCACAGTCCTTGCAGCTGACTCAGAGAGGCAGAGCCAGCGAGGTGAGATGAAAACAGGATTCACACTTTACACTAAAATACATGGCTTTTAAATTTTACTATTTAAATAGTTTGACATACTAAAAAGCATCCTTCATTTCTCTCAATTAATAAGAAAATTGCAATACACACTTCTGTTTGTACTCTACCAGAGCATCCAACAGGCATTAATTTCAACATTTGCTAGCTCTGGATTATTCCAGATTTTTCCCTTTAGTTGTTGATCTGTACCAAACCACAAAGGCAATGGGGATTTTGGTGTGGTAAGTATGGAATATTCAAAGTCTGAGGTTTTTCATCATTGAGTCAGTCGCCTTAAGGCAAACTTTTCCATAATGAAAAAAGAAGTCGGAGTGCACTGGCCCTGAGAGCTGCACTCACTAAAGCTACTCAGCACATGAAGGATCCTACAGGACAAAGGCAGTGAAATGGTGCTCAAATTATTCTCCAAAACCCATCTGAGATTTTCAACTGAGGCAAAAAGTTCTGACATTCCCAAAGGAGCTCAGCAGTACAGCAATGACCGGGAGCTGAGCAGCAGGATGGACAGGGACCAAGGCAGGGAGTCAAGGCAGACACAAACTCAATACTGACAGCTCTGCTTAGTCTACACCTAAGATCCAGGACAATGTTTTGTTTTGTTTTTTTTTTTTTTTTTTGTTTTTGTTTTTTTTTTTTGTTTTGGGTTTTTTTTTTTTTTGGTTTTTTTTTTTGTTTTGGTTTTTTTTTGTTTTGGTTTTTTTTGTTTTGTTTTGGTTTGTTTTTTTAAATACTAATAAGCTAGTAAACGCTTTGCCCCCATGTCAGAGGGGAGAAAAGCTATTTCCATTGCAGATATGAGCCCTGCTCCACTGACTGTGCCCTTACAGAGCACTTTTTGCACCTGAGAACGCTTCACACCTCCTGGTAGGAGACAATGAAATGCTTTCAATTATGATTTCATGAATGATGACGACCCACATCACAAACTTGTGCAACAATATTTGCATTCACGCAATTCTTTTGTTCTGAGCTGGTGTCTATAATACTTAAAACCCCTTATTTTCACTCACCTGAATGTCTTTCACAGTACAGATGAAGGTCAGTGCTTTTATAAGCTTTCCTCCTCTGTAAGCCCATAATACTCTTATGACATTAAGGTATGTACTTAAAGACTTGATTGCTGGCTTTCATTTACTTAATATCTTGGCAAGTTTGCAGTACTACCACGAAATCTGTTTAGTAGCAAAGCACACAACTGTTCTGCTTTTCAAGCTAGGCTTATTTATATAAATTTATTCCATAGCCTGCTCATCTTATTTTAATGGCCAGATGTTCTTTTCTCTTCACTTCTTAATAAACAAATACCCTTAACTAACCAGACATTCTCAAAGTTCTTCATCCTAATGGCTTTGCTATTCCAACTTCTTCTTTCTTTCTTTTTTTTTTTTTTTTTGGCTACTCTCTTCCATGAAGAGTTAAGGGCATCAAAGGTATTTCCAACATAAAAATATTCATTTGTAAGGGAAGGACAGAAGTATACCAAGTTCCTGCTCTCAGAAGTAGATTACTTCCATCTCTAACTGCAAGCTCACCACTTTTTCTAAAGTGAGCTTGACATCTGTTTTTGTTTACCATTTGGTAATGACATGAATTCATGCTAAGAGGATGAAACAAAATTTAAATATAAGTATTCTAAGTATTCCCTTAGATGCACTGGATGGAGAATACAGCATTTTCAAGACTATTCATCTCCTACCAGGGTACATGGAGGCTGCATGATGTCTTGGTTGTTTTAAAAACTGCAGTTGGATTTGCTGCTGGTTTACAAAAACAATGCTCTGGAAAATATTTCATTAAAAAAAAAAGAGAAAAAAAAAACCAAAACCAAAAACAACAACCCACAAACAAAGACCCCCCTCACATAACAAAAACAAAGAAAAAGCTTTGTATTTTTAGTGCAGCTTTTTTGAATAGCTTTATTTCTGGATGTAAGCATTCTCTTAAGGCTAAGCAAATGGCTCTGCTCATTATCAAAGTCAGGCTAAACCCCACTGTGAACCAGAACAGGCATAATCCTCATGTAAAAGACAATGAAAAAAGCACAGACTCATGTCAGTAACTGAGCTTCCTGAATCTACTATCACAAAAGCATTGTAAAAATCCCAAATAAAATATATATTAAAAATATTCTAGGACTGTGTTACAGGTATTCCATTACCCTATATTCCATTACCCTATATATTATATTGCATTACATTACCCTATATTAAATGTTTATGTAATCCAGAGTGTGTTCTCCCTCCCTCTAAATTATTTCCTAGTGAAATACACGGGAGTACGTGGGTGGCTGAGGTTGGGATGATTTTGCAGACTCCTCCCAGCCTGGTCATTCTGCCTCTGAGAAGTCTCCAGCCATTAACACTCACAATGAGGATTAAAATTTTCTGTAAGATGTAGGTTAGAGCAGCATAGTTCCATCTAAATGGCACTGTCAGAAACAGCCTGCATTTTCCTGAATTATAGAAATTTACCTCTGACAACACACCTGTAAAGTTCCTTAAGACAACTCTATTGCCTTCTATTTTACATAGAATTAAAATGGGAATTGAACCATCAACACAAACCGATTTTATTTAGCATGATTCCTCCTGTCCTATTTCACTTGCACATCAGCAGTGAGTAATTTCAAAAGCAGTGGCCAACATCATCTCCACAGAGCTGCCCTCATCTGTTCCAGCCTCGCAGGACCACAAACCCTTTCCAGTTCCTAAAGCAAAGAGGTTTGTAGGCACCAGGACTGGCCCAGGGGCAGCAGCAGCAGCACCAAGACCAGCTGCCAGTCCCAGATTGAAGAGCTCAGGCAGAATCCCAGACAATGGAATTGTTCAGCCTCGGAGGTGGGAGGCTGCCAGCACTTTGGGCACTGACATTCCCGGAGCTGGAGTCTGCTTGTGTGGCAAAGCTGAGCACCACGAGATGCCACTCACCATTCGTTTCATCCCCTTTGGCTGCTGTGAGGGATGAAAGGGAGGCAAGCAAGGAAATAATGAACCCTATGCAAAAACAGCAAGAGCAATTTAGTCCCATTCGAGCACTTTTTACATCAGAAATAGAAGGCATTGTGCTCTGTTCAAAGGTGCTGATCACACAGCCCTGGGAATCAAAGCCACTGATGCGCTTGGAAGGTATTAAACGCCCAGTTAAAATAGAATTTCCAAGTTTCTTTTGGTGTCTGAGCATCAGGCGTAGGAGGAAGCATGGAGTGGTACCCCTGGAATTGATAACTTTCCTTAACCACGAGATCTCAGTATTGCAGGTCCTGACTAATGATTTTGGAACGGATAATTCAGGAAATTGTTTGGTGTAAAACGAGTTTAGATGAGTTTAGGTCAGGCTGAAAGAGGGAGGAGGGTTTGGATTGCCTGGAATTGGTAAAAGGGTTACCACAGCATCACCCAACACCAAGGGCACAACACCCAGGCTGGGGGTCTGCACTGAGTTATGGCCTTGAGGCCTCTGAAGGAATACGAAGAGGAAAATATCAGGGAAGATAATTTTAAAAGAAAAAGAAAAAAAGAAGAATTAATCTCTTGCATTCTTTCTTTCATTTTAACAGACAAATTTAAGGAAAGAAAAGGCTAACTTTAATATTATGCAAAAATATAAGAGAAGGATATTGCAATCACAGAGGACCTCAAGCACTGATTTAATTCTCAACTGTAATTCTAATTACAGACTTTAGAAATTAGTTTTGATTCTTCCTGAAAAGTTCTTCATGGACTGTGTTCTGAGGTAATAATATCTGATGTAATTTATGGTGTTAGGAAAATTCCTTTACAAGTCTCATATGATTGCCTTCAGTGAGAGTAATTATTCCCTTCTAAATTTTTGATTTACAGGACTTGTTTCAAATGAAGGCTAAAAGGTTAAAGCCAGGGCTGAGATGGTTCTGTCTCTCTTGGACACAAGGGGAATGCTCTCTTAGCACTACTGAAACAATCTTGTTGGAAGGGAAGAAACTTTTTCTCAGTTAGATTTTAGAAAGTACTGGTTTTGATTCAGGAAAGAAAAGCTTTCTACAATTTGTTGATTCTGTCAAGCCTAGAACTGGTAAATCCAGTAGTTAAACTGTGACTGTAAGAAAGAGAGTATAAAAATCATAAATTATTATACTGATTTGGGTTGGAGGGACCTTAAATACCAATAATAATAATAATAATAATAATAATAATAATAATAATAATAATAATAATAATAATAATAATAATAGTCATCATCCCACTGTCCCAGGCTGCTCCCAGCCCCAGTGTCCAGCCTGGCCTTGGACACTGCCAGGATGCAGGGGAAGGATTTTTTCTGGTAATATCTAATCTAAATCTCACTTCTCTCACTTTAAAGGCAAAATGCCTCATCCTCTCACAGCATGGCTTTGTAAAAGTGCCTCCCCAGGTTTCTTGTAGGCCCTTGAATTACTGAAAGGTGCCAGAGGGTGCTTCATGCTTGAGCCTTAAGGAAGTGTTTAGGAGTTCCTGCTAAGGTGAGCACATGATTAAGATCCCTACAGACTTTTTCTCCCTTTGACACTGGTAGATTCCCTAAGGTTGGTCCCATTTGACTCTTTTTCCTGGATCCTGTTCCTGCCCCGTTCCGTGTGCTCTCCCTGGAAAGTGAGAGCTCAGTACTGCGGATTTATGAGCTCCTTTATCTTCAGACTGCTGATGTTACTGGGAAAATACCAGAGCTCTGCTTACAATGTTTGTCCTGCTCATTGCTCTGCATCTAACTGATATGAATGTAATTAACTCCATTAACTTGCACGGTCATATTCTGTCCCCTCCCCCCTTTCTTTATTAATACAAATGAGAGAGGATTTGGATCCCTTTTTGTGAAGCCAGTGCTGCAGAGATTGGTGCTGGGGAAGGCAGCTGCTCTAGGAATACATCTATTTACAGCGCTGTCCATACCAGGAGAGTTTGACACGCTCACACAGACAATCCACCGTGCATTTTAATTTAGATGAACCCCTGCTTTTGAGAGGATTTAGACTATCCCAGCGATGGCTGATTGACATAAAATTAAAAGTGAGAAAGAGTGGCTTTGGAAGTGGTTGTGAATATATTTAACTTGGTGGTGTACTGAGGGAATGAACGGACTGCCTCTCATGACCTATGTGGAAAGGCAGCAGAATAAAAATGTGGCTCTGCACTTTGCCTTTCCTTTTTAATACCTGTCACGTCTCAGATTTGCCACCTTGAGATGAATTGCTGTTCCTCCCATGCATAGTGTGAATTGTTTGATGTATCTTTCGAGGAGCTGTTAAATCTGGGATACAGTAAAGTTGTGTAATTCATCCTGAGTCAGGGGTGACATTCCTCACCACCGCACCCAGCAGCAGGACAGAGAGATGCAGGATTTTCACTTTTGTTTATTGTTGAGAAGAAACACCTTGCTCCATTTATTTAGTTAGAATAAATTATTTCCTATCATATGCACAACTATTTATTGTAGGCAGCAGAAGAAAGAAAAAAAAAAAAAAGAGAGAGAGAGAGAGAGAAGCAAATTCACAACACCTACTGGCACTTAAGGAAAATATGTCACCCACCCCTTTTCTTCTCATATTGAGATGGATTCCATCTCCACACAGACATGGACAAGAAAACTCTGGAATGCAGCTGTCCATGAGAAAAGGTTCTCTACAAGGCAGCAATTTTGTTGCCTTTAGAACAAATTTGAGCCCAGCATTGGTGGAAAATTCAAAGACAAACGACACCTCAACACCTGAGATTGTGACATATGGATGTTCCAACCAAAATAGTCATCCCCGTGGTAATTTTCTTTTAGCCTTTAATTTTATTTAGTACTTTTCTTCAGAAACTGTTCTTCTTGAAACAATATTCCTCATAAAAGAGTTTGCAAGCAGAATCTAGAAAAATGTGCTGAGTTATTGATTTATTTTTCAACACCTGTTAATATCTGTGCCTTATAAGGGAAAACAGTTCTGGATTTAGGGGTGGATTGGATATTGCCTGTATTCAGTTATTTTTTACTGGTGAAATATTCTATTTTGGTATATTGTAAATCAAAATAAAATAAAGCTAGAAAATTCAAAACAATGCAAAACAAACAAAGATTACAAACAGATGAAGGTGACTGACACCTGGTGTTTTGTTTATTTTTTTGTTGTTTTTGTTTTGTGGGTTTTTTTAACTGACTCATCTATTTTTTTTTTTTCTTTACATAAATACAGCCAAAGCAAAACCAGAGAGGGTTTTTATCAAAACCAAAATATTGATCTATAAGACAGAGAGTTTCTATATGATATTTTCTTTGATTATTATCAAGTCTTGCAGCGAGGGAAGAGTGCCCAGCCATTTCAGAGGAGCACAGAGGAATTGTGCGAGTTCACATTTAAAGAAATGTTGTTCACTCCTCTCCTAATTCTCTCTCATGAGAGATGGGACATGACATTTATAGACAGAGCAGACAGGCATGGCCATGCTCAGGAATCGTCCCTGCAGCACTGGCAGGACAGAGGAAGCTGCCCAGAACCACAGAGCTGTGCCAGTACCACCCATCTGTACTGATGCCTTAGGATTTCAGCTTTGATATTTCTCCTGGATTTGTCACCCTGCAGTTCTTTAGTGTCTAACCCTAAACTCCACGTGCAGTGTGAGCTGCTGTTCCCCCATTCTGGGCAGACACAACAATTCCTTTCCAGGCTGGCAATCAAGGAGCCCTCACTGCCCCAGAAATGGAAACAAAAGTGAGTTGGGGGGAGCAATCTTGGGGTTAATGACTTCATTAGCTGAAGCTGTAATTGGAAGATGAACCCCCAATATGCGAATGGACCAAACTTGCCCAAGTGTGAAACCCGTGACCCACTGGGTCCATTCTGGGTGTAGCCCTTGGGGGCTTCATCTGTCCTAAATGTACCTGAAGGCCCTTCAGTAAACAGAACTGCTTTTCATTGCCTTAACTCTGTCTGGGCTCTGCTTTGAGGCAGCCCCAAAAAGCACCAGGAGCAGAAGCCCTGAGCTGTCCCAATCCCAGCAGCAGCAGCTCTCTGTACCCTGCACTGCCATGATCTGTCTCAGGAGTGCAGGGGGAGAGCTTTGCCCAGCACACAGTTAAACTCTGACTAATTGTTCCAACAATGCTGTCACCTCCTCAGCACAGCTCACTGGATATGTCCTCTGACACAGCCAGCCTTTCTAAAAACCTCAAAGTGAAAAATGCAGGATGTAGCAATCCCTTCAATGTTAAAAGCTGTACTTCTGAGCCTTTCATTAGTATACAGAAGGTGAGCCTTTAATTACTAATCTTTCACAGTCTGGAGCACCCTAGGGTTTCCAAACATCCTGGTTAAGGCAGGAAGGATATTTCAGACTTCATTTCAATTCCCTGAAACTTTTGTCAACAGCCTCATTGCAAATGGAAACTACTCAGTGCTGTTCAGCTGTGCTGCCTCAGCTGCTAAACCAGCCCAGCCCTCAAAAAAAAACCCAACCTGCCCTCATTAAAAGAGACAGGCATAAAATAAGACTCAGCCTCAAAAAACCTCTAAAATACTGCCATGCTGAAAGAAGAATATAAACTTTGGGGCTTTTCTATATCATGAAGACATTTGGCCATAAAAAGCTTTGCCGTGCCCTGTAGATGGTGAGCAGGAGGAGAGCAGGGGTGTGCTGGATGTGTTGGAGCCCCTTGCAGGGCTGCTCTGCACACTCCCACCCCAGGCACACCTCAGGGGCCCGCAGGGAGCCTTTCTGAAGGCTGCTGGCAGATTTCAGCCACCAGAAGGAAAAAAAAAAACTCCTCAGAATTCAACAAATCCCAACACGATGGGCTGTTCTGAAGGTGGTAGGAGGTGCTCCCGAGCTCTTTGCTGCTGTGATGGGGGCACTCACCTGCTTCCCCTCCTTCACCTGCTTCCTTCCCTCTCCTCACAGGCTGGGCTTTCCCAGATTACAAATCCCTGAAATATCAGAGTAGGCTCAGCCACACTTAAAGACAGCCCTGCACCAAGCAGGGCAGGTTTCGCTGGCCCAGTGATAGATGAACCCCGTGAGGATAATTGATGGCTATCCCTAGGGAAGACACCTTGGATGATTAAATGATATTTCTACTTCATTCTTAATTCAAAGCTGATTATTACACGTGCAGTTACTCATGTTGTACTTCCCAATTTGAAAAATGAAGGTAACGAGGTTGAAAACCTCTAACAATGCCAAGGAAGAGGCACACAGGTATTGCACTGAAACCATGAAAAAAGCATCTGTTCTGAGCCCTGCACTTTAAACTGAGCATTCAAAACATCTTCACTCATTCATGTTGATTTCCAGTGTGAATTCTCAAAATCTTATCACACTGCAGCCATTCAGCAGAGACAAATCTCTGCCTTGTAAAAGCCATGATATAGTATGGCTGCATCAGAATTAGCTGCCATGGACTTGTATCATGTTTTCTGACATTTTATCAAGCTGTGCTAATTAATGACACAGAGTATTGTCAAATCTGCAACCAGGATTATTTTGAATTTATGTTTTACCTTTAAAAGCCAGTTAAATATTTCACAGGTTCATATGGGGATGTCTGGTTTAAAAAAAAAAAAAAAAAAATTAAAAAGTTAAATTGTTTGGTTAAGGGTTTTTTGTTTTTTTTTTTTTTTCTTTTTTTTTTTTTAAAAAAATAAAAAAAATTTAAAAGTTTAAAAAGTTTGGTTTAGGGTTGCTTTTTTGGGTTTGTTTTTTTTTTTTTTTCCTGTAAAAAATAACAAGGAAAACAAAACAAAAACAAAAAATCCAAAACAAAACACACTGGATTGCACAGTCTCTAATGTCAATGAGCTGGCTGATAAAACACCATTGACACTGATAACACCAGCAAACCATTATGTACTGTGCTTCATATTTAGTGTTCAGGGAAAACATGATCTGTAGCAGCTCTAAAGAGTAATTCTGATCTCTAGAGAGGAGTCTCAATGATCCCATTAACATTGATCATGTTTGAAGAAGTCTCAGGCATAATACATTATTAATATGACCCCCGTTCTGTTTGTTTTTTTTAATGGTTTCAAAAGAAACAAAGGACATTAAATAGAAATGTCTCCATTAAAATAGTATAAGTGCTTGGGTTAAAACCCTCCAATGACAGGAAATCACAGGAAATCTAGAATTCAAAGTTGCTGCTTCCCCTGAGTGTCTCCAGACACCAGCTGAGCTTGTGTGCAATAGTTTGCAATATTGAATCCTGGAATAAGTTCACAACAAGGTGACTAAAGATGAGTCACCTCCTTCCTGCAGGTTATGTCCAAACTTTAATGCATTTCTTGTGTATCAGACCAGTAACTGTCTCCTAGTTCTCACTCCCTTAACACATGGGATTGTTCACAGGAATTTCATCTTCCAGGAAAGAAAATATAATGCTAAGAGTAAGGGAAAAAAAAAAAAGCAAAAACCCAAAACAAAACAAAACAAAAAAACTCAAGGGACTTGATGGAAAGAATTTGCTTAGGATGTTCATCTCCCAGGCTAGATATAATCTTAATACAAATAAAATCTGAAAACCAGAATACCATCCTGATCAGTCTTTCTTTAGGCAATGGAAAATAATTATAAGGGAACTGGTGTGATATTCTTAAGCTTATATCTAACTTCAGGATCCAGAGCAAATATTCAACTAAAACCACACCTGTTCCAAGGCTTCCAACACAATTTTTTTAGCCACCATCCAGAGGGCTCTGAGGTGAGTCAGTCTGTCAGAGGGAGTCATTCCCTAATCCCCCCTGCCTAGGACACCTCTCTAGCCTGCCCCAAAGAATCCACATTCGGTGTATGAATGTAACAGAACAGAAACCTAAACCACAAAGAACAGGAACTGCTACTGACCCACTGCACCCCGTAGCAAATACACGTTAGAGTTTACAAAACTGAGTGCCTGGCTCCCTTCCACCCACACCCCTCATGCAACACCTCCTTATCCACAGACTGACATGAAAAAATCGCCCCAAAACCAGGGTTATGAGCTTCTCTAGGGACAAAACACACCACCTAGCATGTTTTGGATGCTTTTAAAGCATTCAATGGATGCTTTTAAAGGAATCACACACGTCAATCCTGCAGAAACCCGAGAATAAATCAACAGAAGGCTCCTGTGGCCGCAGGAGCACAGAATTAATTGCATCTGACAAATAATCACTCAGAAATCTTTGCTCCAGGTACACAACAGCAGAATTCATGAACCATGAAGATATTTGCAGAGGATTTCCCAGCCCTTTTCCATGGATGTGCAGGAGCACAGCAGTGGCCTCCTGTCAGAGCCAGGGCAGCTCTCAGGGAATGAGCTGGGAATTCAGGAGCCAGCGCAGAGGAGCGCTGGGAATCCTGCACTGAGCTGGAGCCACCTGAACAGAGCCAGACTGCTTTCACAAGCCCCAAAAGCTGCTTTTGAAACTGGTACGTGTTGTCTTTTTCAGGACAAAGATGCCTGATGTGCTGTCACTGAAGTGATCAGGGTTATTCAAGAGGCAATGCTCACACAGCAGGACAGAAAAAACTCCTTATGGAAAGGAAAATGTTGAGGAAATGCTCCACAAATGATTCTTCCTCTCTGAAATTTAAAGCATCGAGGGACTCGCAGCTGCTGGACAAACCTGCTTATTCTATTTTTATGGCCTGAGGAGGAGGGAGCCCAGAACACCACCACAAAGATTTGTAGGCTGGGGTCACCAACTGGAATTGCCAAACCAACTACAAATGCAATTTTTAAATTTTTTTATGTTCAGTTTTTTTTGTTAGTTTTT
>VWZN01008681.1:83340-99426 GCA_013396955.1 Regulus satrapa
AAAAAAAGAAAAAAAAGAAATTTACATCTTTCTGTAAAATGCAATTCAAAGCAAAGTGCTCTTATTGATAGGTGGTTTTATATTTGCTGTGTGCATACTAAACTACAAACAGTCGATGTTTCCTTTAACAAAACCCAACCTGTGTAGCCAGCTGAGTCCCACCAGGCATTAGAACTGTACACACTGAAAAACCAACAAAATCCAGAATCAGAGATGATGGCAGCGATATTTAACTTGCTTTTAAAATAAAAATTTAAAAAAAAAATCAAAAGGCTAGTTGTATCCTACTGAATATTAAATCTTCTTGCAGTCTTTCCTCTGTAAAACTGTTGGCAGCAGTGGGGACGGCTCAGGAAAAGCAGCCTTGCATCTCTCATGAGCAGAGAAAGGGTAAAACATGGCACAGATTGCTGGTGCCTGAGGCTTCTGCAGGGATGCTCAGTGCCAGGGAAGGTGCCTGGCACTGGGTGCTGGAGAGCAGCTCCCACATTAACCTGGGAGGCTTTTCCCCTTCTCTGCTCTTCTCCACCACAGAACCTTCCTGTCCAGTCCAGAACTGAGGCACAGCTCTGGTAATAAGCTGTAAACCCCTCTCTGTTTAAAGGCAGACTAATTTAAGTACTCAAAGTCCACATGTCTATTTGGAATTTCCTGACATTTGATATTTGCTCTGGAGTTCAGCAAGATTAACATTTCGAGGTCAAAGTCATTCAAGTCCTCAGAAAGTAATGCTTGTAATAAAATCCATGCCTGCCTTTATGCTGGCAGATGTTAATTATGTCTTTTCTACAGCACCAGATATCAGAACAGAACTAAAGCCTCTTATAAAATGGTCTTGATCATTCAACACATACCCAATTAATTTGAAATAGGGAAAATAATGCTTTAAAAGGAATTTGGTTCCCTAGAGAACTTCCATGGTCTAGGTAACACTGCTTGCCCATCTTCCTAGTGCCAAAGTGGTTCTTGTTTGTTGATGAAGGAGAAAATAATCTCAGTATTGAAAAGAAGCCCTATTTTAGCATCAAAACCATTTCTTTTATTTGGGAACAGACCGGGTGGGGGTGATGGTGGTATCTGTTCTCCCTCAGCTGAATTTGAGTCAGAACTTAGGAGGAGGAAAATGCGGAGAAATGTGGAGAAAACCACAGCAAAGCATTGTCATCAAAATGTTACAAAACCTCAGAATTACACACACACAATACAAAATAACACAAGGAGGCTGCAGAGGTGCTGCTCTACAGAAGCTTGCAATAATCCAAGCCAGAGATGGCAATTTCATTTTCCCCCTCCCTCTTATCCACTCAGCCCCATCCCTGCCCCAGCCCTGCCACCGAGATGCATTTGGATGGGCCACTGGCTGCTTCAGAGGGCTGGGCAGCTGGATAACTCCCCAAAATGATGGGAGGAGGCAGCTGCCTGCCTGAGCCAGGGCAGGCTCAAGGTTAGCAGAGGAAAAGGAGCAGAACCACGGCCTCTCTGAGCTGAGCTGGCTTTCTGTCTGCTTTTGGAGGCTCCTTCCAGTCCTACAACAGTTACAAGAGTGCTGAAGCCCCGGACGGATTGCTGACCTTTGCCTGGACATTTGGTGGATACACAGCTTGTGCTGCTTTAATTAAATGCAAGGCTGATAGCCTGGACCAGTGGTCAGAAATTCATTAAAGTAATGAGAATGCCTTTGCAGCTACCTTCCAGGCTATCTTTGTAAACTCTTCAGGCAATATTAGAGACTGCAGGGTTGAGAACAGGTCCAAAAATCTACTAGAGGAATAAATGATGATGGGGACTCATTATCAGACGAGAGGAATTAATCCAGATGGCTAGGAACAGGGATAGGAAAAGTTCACCCTGGTTCTGTTTATTTCAACTGAAAATTTTCCATCCCCAGCATATCAGGGAATGGAGAGAATGTTTGCATAAAATTCTTATTTATAGATAGTTCTGAAACGTCCAGGGAAAGCATCTGATTCTCAGACATTAAGATTTAATTACATTTTAAATTCAGTTAATAAGATGGAAAAGTCTGAAAGATTAGATGTGAATCTGCATCTGAGCTTTTCCCAAACCTCCCTTCCTGAAGTGCCTGTAACCAGAGGTTCCCAAGCTGAATATCCTGAGCATCCCTTCCCTCCCATCCCCTGTCAGATCTCCATTCAAAACCTCCAAAAGCCCAGCAAACCCACAGAGCCAGAGCTGTGAGATTCCTGCCTTCAAAAATCTAAGCAGGTGTCGCTCCAGCATTGCTTGGTACCACAGAGCACAGGCACTTGTTAAATTCACAGTGGAACTGGTTTTATTAGAATAAATTGTGAGCAATCTCACAAAAGCCTTTGCATTATCATTTAAAACTATATTGGCAAAAAGGCTTTTGAGCTTCCAGTGCCTTAAATTTTCCAAACAAGAGCGCACAGCCCATCAGTCCGAATGTAAAAAGTTTGCCTGGTTGATTTTATTTCCCTTGGCATCTTTCCCTTGCCTCTTGACAGAAGACAGCTCCATTGCTACACTGATAAAAGAGCAGCAGAGCTATATGATACTGCCACCTCCATCAAAAATCACTTCCTTGTCAAAAATCTCTATATTATTGTTGCAGCTGAGCGTGGCTTTGGTGTAGATCCCAGGGACTGTGCTGTGACACAGCCCCTGTGTTTGCACTGGGCCTTTGCTCTGCTCGGGCTGGTAATTGTTTCAGCCACAGAACCTTTTTTTTTTTCTTTTTTTTTTCTTTTTTTTTGTCTGTGCTCTACTTGTCAACGCCTTCGTGGGCAGACTGTTGGGAAAACTGAGGCTTTGAGAGCCTGTTTTCGAGGTAATTAAAAGTAAAGATTTTTCCTCTTGTCTTTTTTGCTGCCCCAGGATTTTTGCTCTCGAGCAGAAACTCCCCATTGAAGTGAGCAGCGCTTTCAAGAATGACATCTCTGGTCAGCAGAGCTGCAATTGTGCAGCACAGATTTTATTGTGCAGGGCTGTGTTTGGCCAGCTGAGAACGAGACAACAATTAGAATAAAGCTCTTGTAAAGTACCTGTATTCAGACGCAGTCTGCTCTTTTAAGAGATAATATGCCTCAGAGAATGAGATGGCAGAATTGAGCTAAGATGTAAGCTCCTTTGAAAAATCCCCATCACCAGTTCAGCTGTGCCCATGGGTACCAGAGCTGTTGTCATCTAAATAATCCCACAGTAAGTCATGACAACACAGCACAACTCCTGTGGCAGAGGAACAAAGCAGGGAAAGAATTTCACAATGCTTTCTCTGGCAAGAGCAGTTGGAATTGGAACACAAACCCTGAGAGGAACCGCTGAGGGAGCTGGGGCTGTTCAGCCTGGGGAAAAGGAGACTCAGGGGTGCCCTGGGCACCTCTGCAGCTCCCTGAGAGGTGCCTGTGCTCAGGTGGGGCCTCTTTCCCCAGGCAGCAAATGACAGAACGAGAGAACACAGCCTCAGGCTGCATCAAGAGAAATATGGAATACTGGAATATTAGGAAAGGGTTTTTTACGGAAAGGGTGATCAAGGGTGAGCCCCATCTGCAGAGCTTCCTGAGGCCAGCACAGGAAGGAGCTGGAGCTGCTGGAGAGAGTCCAGAGGAGGGCACAGAGCTGCTCTTTGCCATGGAAACAGGCTGGGGGAGCTGGGGTGCTCACCTGGAGAAGAGAAGCCTTGGGGTGACCCAATTATGGCTCCAGGTACTGAAAGGAGCCCGCAGGAAAGGTGGAGAGAGACTTGGGACAAGGGATGGAGTGATGGGGAATGGATTCCAATAAAAAGAGGCTTAGATCAGGTATTGCGAAGGAATTATTCCTTGAGGGGTGAAGGCACTTGGATAGAATTCCCAGAGCAGCTGTGGCTGCCCCTGGATCCCTGGCAGTGTCCAAGGGCAGGCTGGGCAGGGCTGGCAGCAGCCTGGGACAGTGAGAGGTGTCCATGCCAGGGCAGGGGTGGGATGGAAAGGGCTTTAAAGTCCCTTCCAACCCAAACCATTCCAGAATTCTGTGATGATACCATTCCCAGCTGGATATACAACTTGTACCCAGATCAAATATTAATAAAGAATAACACAGAAGCTCTTAACTTTTCCCTGCACAATGCTTTTTAAGTTTTCCTTGGACCTTTACTCGTCTTTTCCCCATCTTTCCTACTTTATATTAGTCACTAAAAAAATAGGGGGAAAAATATATATATAGCTGCAAATCTTCTCATGGCCTGGCCTGCCACCCTCCCCTCAGAACAAGGTCAAGATCCAGCAGTAAAGGCACTCAACAGTCACCTCCGGAATGTCTTCATTTGTAACTTTGGGAAATGAGGCCAAGAACAAGTTTTTCAAATTCAGAAATAATTTTTCAAATGATTGCAGTGAGGTTCAAGTGTGACACTTGGAGGTCAGTCAACAGGCTTAATAAGCATTGATCAGACACTAACATGCCAGACTGAAACCCATCTTTGGCTCCCTGAAATTAAGAATTTAAGGATTTGGGGAAACACTGACACTATAATATTTTCTTTGAAACTGAGGAAATGCACATTTAGTATTTTCAGCTATACTTCTGTCACATAAAACAGCTGCAGAAAAGGTTTATTTTTAAATTTTGTGACTTAATTCCAGCTTTTTTTAAAGTATCGAGTAATTTCATACCAACACAAGTAGGAACACTCTGAATTAAAGGTCAAGGTATTTCATTACAGCCTCTCCTTCGGAGTAGCAAGAAGGGAATATCTTTCAAACATCCTTCAAACTGTCTCTCAAGTGCTCTGGATTGCAAATGCCCTCTGCTGAACCTGTTTTGGTTTTGCTGGTCTTAGAGAAGCAGCAGGAAATTTTTGGAGTCTGTCTGACATAAATGTTTGCTATTGACACAGAAATTTTGCTTAGAAGAGCTGGAGCTCTTGTTTGGTGGTTAGAGAAAAATGACACGCTGATGTTATTTGTCACATTCTTGCATTTGCCTGATAAACTTATTTTTGGTGAGTAAGATGTCTATTATGCAAGTAAAAAAAAAAAGTTTTAAAATCCTAATATTTATAAATATAAGTGTTTAATATAAATATTGCCGTCAAGAAATATAAATACATAATGATAAACAGAAATATATTTATTTTATATTATATAAAGCTCCAATCTCAATTTAATGTGTCTATATTATGTGTAGGAAATGTTCACATGTGGAATTAAGACATATTAGTGGTAAATTAATGAGCAAATGCTTAGAAAATGAATATATAAAAGTAAATAATCAGGAATCATACTGACTGCAAGCCTTTTGACAGAGCCAGATAAATGGAGGATGTACTCATGGGTAAATACATAATTATATGAGTAAAAAATTAAAATAATGTTGGAGTTCTTCCTGAAAGAAAGCTGTTTTTTCTACTCCACTCAGAGGGACTGGACAGAGACAAACCTAACCAAGAGACAAAAAAGCAAATATGCAAAGCATTAACAGACCACATTTAATTCCAGTTCAATCCAATTCACTATCATAATGATTTATATGATTAAAGTTGCATATATATTAAATACCACAATATGTATATTACTGTGCATATCTGCCTATATTTCATATCATACATTTACACACAGGAACTCATGAAATAGCTTAGAAAATTTTAAAACACCTTTTTAAAGCAAATATGCACCAGTATCCTAAAACCTACAAACATCTAGTAGGAAAACTATAGACATTCAGAAAATGGAGTTAAGAGATATTTAAGAAGTTCCAGATATTGCTCACAAGAATTCTCACTGAACAAACATTTTATAAACCTTTCTAATTCTGACAATTTCCCTTCATTAAAAAATGAGCACACCTTTGTAACCAATTGAAAATTCTGTCTGAAATGTCAGCTTTTACCTCTAAATCATTCTGCCGTCATAAAGTTTCTGATTCACAGGAATATTTAATACATGCTTGGAAAAAATTCCATGGACTGGAGTGATGGTGTCAATATAAGAGCAGAACCAGACTAATGACGCCACTGTACAACAAAATGTGTGTTATCAGCATCAGACTCGTTTAAAAAAAAAAAGAGTTGAGTTTAGCTAATGGTTAAGAAAAGAAGTGCACAACCTAATTATTGACAAAATAATAATAGGGCCTTAATGCTCAAAGCACCTCACAGTAATTCCAGTATTAATAATTTTGGTTGCATGTTGTAACAATTATAACTTCATATGAATACCCTTACGCCAACTTTCCCTTGTAGATGACCCTTAAATTTCAGCACCTGACTTAAAATCAGAGGCTTGACTTCCAAAGACTCTGAGTACAGAAGCAACTCCTAGCACAGTGACAAATCACTTACTTTGGTCAGGTATGTGAACTTGAATAACCCATCCCAGTCCCTGGCACACCCTGTAAGACATCTCTCCTCCTTCAAAATTCATTTCCATCCAAGCTGCATGGGTCAAACAGGACCCTCACTGTCTAAAGCTGAGATATTTCTATATATCCATTTTAATTCCCATGCAATGAAGTATGAATCACTGCAGAGCTCAGACAGTTCTCGAGTGTGGGCAGCTTGATTGATCCATCTTTGAGAACAGTACAACATGCCCAGATACTGTAAATATCCATAAATCCAAATCTGTTTTGAGGCTTTGAAGCAGGTTGAGGCTGGAGCACATAATTTAGAATTGAGTGGCTATGTGCTATGAAGTTTGCACAGAACATCTAATAAATAACACTTTCAAAAGTCTAAAAATGTCAACAATTTAAGGAAACAAGAGACAAATAACTGTCTCTGCCAAATATCAACTCCCTATTGCAAAAAATTAGCAGTGCCAAGTTTTCTCAAGGAAAGAAACCCTGTGGGTCCTTTCTGTTTCAACTGCAACAAATAATACTTTATTTCTTTCCCTTGTTCTGGTACATGTGCAGAGCATTTTAGATGCTTTCTGAAAACAAAATAAAGAGGAAATATTTTTTCTTGACCTTAGTTTGACGTTTGGTGCAGAGAATTGTTCCAAATGCTGGGATTTGGTATGGTCAGGATACAGGCAGGTTGACATGAATAATGGACTGGCAATTGCCAGTTCCTAGAGCAACACAGGAAGGTTCAGAGTAAACACTTCATACCCTGGTAAGCAAGATCATGTTTTGATATTAAACCCATATTCAGTTTGGGTTTCAGTTCATCATTTTTAGTTTTGCAAGTGCCTGAATGTGAGATCTGCAGACAAAAGCAGCTGCACATCAAGAGGGGTAGAAATACATGGGGACTTCTGAGCCTCATCCTAAACTCCCTATTCCAGCAACATTCCTGATGCCATCTGTTGTGGCATTTGAATGTTGTTAGTCTTCTAACATTAGCTGGATAATCTTTCCTTGTGCCTCCAAAAGAATAGAAATGTCTCAAAACATATTCTTACAGTAGAGACTTCACTAAATGGAGAAAAAATGGCACAGAATCAGTTCATTCCAATGGACGGCAAAGGAGAGAAAATAGCTAATTTGGATTTCTTAACTATTAAAATGTAATTAAACATTTGCACTCCGAATATTTAATATAGTGTTTAAATCTTTACAGTGCAATCCTGTAGGTACACATCCATCACATTTCATTGTATGTGGTTTATGGACACACACAGACACATCTGGGGACGAACCAGGGACAAATGCAAAACCACTCAGCTCCTAGAGGGCACCAGCAAAGAGATTGCTGCAGTAATTTGCTTCAAGGCAGCTCCAATTTACTTTGCCTGATGCTGGGGTGCAGCAGGGCTGCCTGGCAGGGACCCAGCCCTTCCCCAGCCCATGGACACAGCTCTGCAGGGCACTCCTGGGGCTCTGCCCAGCCTTGCTGGAATCAGCCCTGCACAGGAACAGGGTCCATCATCCAGGGAAAGGTGCAGTGTTGGCACTTCCAGGTGCACTGCCATGTGGGAAAGAGGAAAGGTATCAAACTCTCAGGAAACCGTGTGAAAGCAAATCTCAGGATGGGAAAATGCCAGAAAGTAGAAGATGGCAAGGATGAGGAATGATAGGGCTGTGCACAGTGTAAGAGATTGGCCTTAAGAAAGTGTTAGGTGAGACAGTAGAAATATGTAAGTTTAATAATGAACTTTTATCCACTGTTTGAAGCTATTGCAAGCAAGCATTGTTCAGAGCAGTGTCCCTGCAGCTTTGCTGATTCACCCAAGCAGGTGTCTGTAAGCTTTTGGCACTCTCCTGTTGGCTAGAAAAGACCCTTCAAAGACCTGGTACCCAGGACAATTTTGGCTGCTGTGTACTGGCATGAACTTCCAACATCTCCTTCGTCTCTCCCAGTCATAAGACTGATCCTGAATTAAAAGTTTGTGGAGTGCCCACCAGCAACCCTGCCCTGAGATTACTGCATATAGCTGTGGAAATATTAATGGACTGATCCAACACTGCCCCTGCTCTGCTCTGAGAAAGGCGGGAGGGCTCCAAAGCTGAGGGTGGGCAGTCAGTGTCCCTGTGGTGGTCACGGTGTCTGCCAGGGCCCTCACCCCGCCCAGGAGCTGAGCTACACCTGCAGCTCCAGCCCCAAGGGACACAAGGGCTGAGAAGCTGGGTCTGTGCCCAGCAGCTACACGTGAGCCCAGAGGAAAGAGAGTGTTTGTGAATGTGAGTGTGAGCGTGTGTGTGTGTGTGTGTGTGTGCAAGAACCCTGAGAGCAGCAGAGAGTGAAACACAGATTAATGCTGGCCTGGGTTTCCTTACAGAGGAGAGCAGCAGCCTTTGGGAGCTGTGACCTTTGCACAGAGAGAATGGAAATGGGGCTGGAAAGCCTGATTGAAATTAAAAAAAACAAACAAAACAAAACAAAAACAAAACAACAACAACAAAAAACCCCACAAACCAACAAACAAATAAAAAACACCCAAAACCCCCCAAAAGCTGCAAAAGCAAAGTCTTGCATGAGAACGGCAAAGGCACAGACAGAAGGGTGCTTTGGATTTTTCAGAATCCACAAATCTCCTGAAACTTCAGTAGTCTCTGTAGACTAAAGCATCACCTCTTTTTCTGGGATTCCTGGCTCTCGTGGCTGATTACTACAAGGAAATAAGAATTTCAGGAAGATTTCTATTTCCCCTCAATATTTTGAAAGTTGGAATTTGCATTCAACATCTCTCTAAACTTTTGACTCTCTCTAATTATGGATGACTCATGTTATACACCAAATTCCTTGGTAAAGGCATTTGCCTACAGCATCTCTGCCTGTGGATCAATTCTAATAAACATAAAAATCCTTAAATAACCTTCTCACCTGAAGGTAAATGAGACAAGAAGAGAAAAACAATCTTGTTTAGATGAACACCACATCTTTTCCAACTGTTTATAACTTGCACATAATATATGGGAGTGTGAAATGCGTAAAAGTTTTTTAAACCCATTCCAAAGATTTATAGAAAATATAATTAAACTGTTACTAACAAGCATTATCAGCAAGCTCATCCTTATTTCCAATCAGTGTAAGTCAGATGTAGAATTCCTTGAAATATAACAGTCCTGTGTTTGTCTTCCTACTCTGAGAGAACATAAAATATATTCATTTGATAAAGCCTATTCAGGGATCATCCAAAATAAATGCATTTTCTTGAAAGATCCATTTCAATCTACTGCATACAGGTGTACTGAAGTCAGGCTATGCATATTAAACCTCCACGTTAAAAAAAAAAAAAAAATTAAAAAAAAAAAAATCAGAGAAAAAATATTGCTATGTCAGCACATTCTGCTATTTCCACAAGTAACTGGATGTGCAGATGCACAGGATACTTCAGCAGGAGAATCTTTGCATTATTCCTTTGACTCCCTGCTTCCTCTCATAGCTGTCAGCATACAGGTCTGATACTACACCTAAGAATGAGAGAGAAGAAAGGACTCTACAAATGGTGCCAAATAACATTAATCCATTGAAAAGGCCATACATTAATCCTCTCTTTTTGAAGACTAAAAGCTTGATATCTTTGAGCAAGTATTCTAGGAGCTCTTATTTCATTCCTGAATTGAGAAACCTTCATTAATTTGGGCCATTAATTGTGGAGATTCATTACTGGCATATTTTCATCATTTTAGTTTCCTTTTAATGTATTCTTAATGAAATGCTTCTATTTTCACACAGGCCTTCTATAGCAGAATTAACTCAGAAAGCTTTGCAAAAGCTGCACTATAAAAAAGGCAGATGAATGAGCCATGAGCTTATCATAAACCACTGTGATTTACTAATAATGCTGAGGCACTTTGGTATCAGGCACTGCAAAATAAAGGCTCTGGGTATTAATTGTTTTCTATACTGTGACAATTCTGCCCTTTAAAATACACAAATCTGTGAACTCGTGGCTTAGAAGCAGCAAATTTATCTCCTGGGAGGTAAATATTAGTTTCAGGTGCTCTTCCTCCAGCTCTGTTTTCCTGCCAAACCCCCACATAACTCCCACTGGCATTAATGGGATGTGGAATGTGTGCAATGCAGAGAGGAGAAAAGGACTCCTGCAGTGGGAAGCTGGGATCCAGGAAAAGCTGGATGAGCAATATCTTATTTATCTGCATGCACCAGACATTCCTAAAACATGAAATGAATAATAGGAAATACCCAGACAACCATACAGCCAAGCATACATGTGGAAACGTGCACAGAGCCACACTCAGAGCGGGCACGGCCTCTTCAGGATCCTGAGACAAACATCTAACGAGGTTCATGGGACCTAAAACCCCAAATGATCAACAACATCTCCTTTCCTATTCTCTAGACCCTTCCCTGAGCCTTTGTTAGGGTGATAGCAGAAAGGAATTCAGATCTTACTGAGGGGCCATTCATGTAAAATTGATGATTGCAGGTGTGCAGCACTGCTCACCTGCTGTTGCAAGCTGTGCATTTGAGTGATATCTGTCCACTGGTTTACAAGCCTCACTGACAAATTCAGTTTACAATTAACAGAAAAAATACTTCTGAAATGAACTTTGTTTAATTTATGTAACAACCATCAATCTATTTTAAAATTTTATTTCAAATTCTTAATTTTACATTTGAGTTATGGAGAGAAGTATAAAAATCCTCATTGAAAACACCTTTGGCACTTCACTGTGATATATTTTACAGACTTGTTTTTCCTTCCATAGGTACATTTTTAGGCCTCAGGGTATTAATTGGATGGATGTTTTCCAAGTGATTTCTCTACAAAATTTCTCAAGTCAGGTTGGTGAGAGTCCACCAAAACCACCTGCAGCTGCACAAATGCTCTGGTGGTTGGGATTTGGGAGTTGCATTCTGCAGCCCATTCCTAACCAGTACAGTTCTGAAGTATGTTGCCTGCATCAATCACTTAATTAAAACCCTAACATATATATATCTTAAATAGTTAGATGAGTGGCCTGCACTTTAGCCTTAATTTATTTTTTTTCCCCCCAGAATAGAGGAAGGGCCAAAAAAAGAAGGAAACTCTTTCCGTTCATTCAAGTTTTAATTTCATTTCAAAGCTTGCTCTAAATGTAACCCAGATTTTAAAGAACAATTTGTCTTGCAACAAACAAGACTAGCAGAAAAAAAAACAGTGTTAAATGTGATTTTTTTTTTATGAAAGAAAAGTATTTTTAAAATATTTTTGTGTTTCACCTTCATGCCATAACATTTCATAATGCTGTATTCCTTTTGGCACAAATGTCCTTAAATGTCACCAACTCATTAGTACCAACATACTGCTGCTTATAATTCCAGGTTACTTCTGATTAAAGTGCATTTTTCAAATGGTATCTGCTCACTGAGGATTAATTAGAAGCACCTCCTTGAGGAGTTAATTTCTAAAAGCTAACCTACACCAGTATTTGCACATAACAATCACAGAGTTTAAATGATGAATTCCAAATTATTTACAGTGCAACTTCACATCACTCTAGGTTACTAATCTTTCCCAGCACCTTGTATCTATATAAAAGAAAAAAGAAAATTAAAAAAGAAAGTGAGTGAACTCCATTCTGTATCCTTACATAGAAAGTTCTGTGTACTTCCATAGAAAATACAACACAGGATGGAAAGCTTGAACTGAAGTGGAAAAGAGAAGACCACAACCTTGCCAAGATAGAGGATAATGGGTGCAAATCCTTCTGCAAACTGTGCCACTTTTTGCTACTTTCCCAAAAGCTATGGGATTTAGGAATGCTTACTTTGGAAAGGACATTTCCAAAGATTTAATCCAATACCTCCATGAGATCCATCAAGCTCTTGTTTCTGAAGTTCTTCTTTATCCTGGGGGTTTTTTTTGTTTTTTTTTTTTACATGTACATCCAACCTGAACGGGAAGAATTCCCCACAGCCAATGAAACTCCTGGCAGCTTCCCAACTCACTGGGCTGCACTTGTGACTTTTTAATTCTGCGAGCACATTCATCCCACTCCCAGTATGATCCCAGTGATCCATATTTCTCCCTGTATTGACAGAGTTGTTTATGGCACTCCTCAGGTATAGGCCTTGGGTGCCATTCCACATTTATCTGCTCCCATTAAGTGGCGTCGTTAAAGACATTTCGACAGCTCTCTCGGCACTCTACCAATGTTTGTGACATTAAGGCTTGAATGTCTTCAAATTTCCTACAGCTAAATGTTGACAAGCTCGAATTCTTATTTATTGGTTCCCTGCAGTAACAAACTGCATGCTCCTCTTTGACAGTTGCTTTCGTGATGAGCTCTGTTCACAAAAGGCTGATGTTTGGGAGCAGCATTTGAGCAAACCCCTGCGTTTTTAAGGGCCAAATTTACTGCAGCACTAAGAAAAGCTTAAAAACACGTCGATATAAAAGCATATAATGAGATGTTTAAATGGTATACTGGATCATATGGGCTTGTTTCAAGCAAACAGTTCCATCAGAAAAGAAATTCTGGCTTTTGTTTGAATAAGGGTGGAGGATAGAAGTATCTTAATTCCCAGCTCTATTGAAGGACAAGGCTCCCACCATCAGAAATTAGCAAAGGCAGATCAGGATCTTATATCACTGTCCAGCACCTACGAAAAACTCACAACTTCCAAATTTTTGTGCTACTTCCTTTCACATACATTCCACTAACAGTTGACTAAGAAAGCTTAGCCAAGGACCTGAGCTCAGGGAATTTTTTCTTCTTTTTTATATTAAGTTTAGCATCTTAAACAATACAGAAGAAAGAAGAGCAGCAATTTATTTTGCTCAGCTAAAGAACAGAAAAGAAGGTTCCTTTCAGGTACAACTAATAATTATATATATGAAAAAAACCACCTAAAAAACTCAGAAAAAAACTATGACCAAGTTATCACAAATTCAGAATCTCCATGTTAAGCCAATATATAAAGTCAGCATATAGAAAATACATAAATGTTCCTTAAGCAGGTCAGAGATTTTTAATATAGACAGTGTATTGGAATATTTGTTAGCACAGAGCCCACCAGTTCTGTATATACCAGCAGACAAAAATGCAATTATATTGTATACACTGCTGTATACTAGAAACGTGCAAACATGGACTAAAAGGAACAGATAATCAAATGATAGTGCAAAAACTTTGTTCTGTATTCATTCACCCTGTGAGCATGTGTGACATGAAAATCTTCATATCCTGTGCCTGCCCATTTCCTTGTGCTGCTGCACTCAATATCCAACCCTGGCTAACGTTTTCCACTGGAAACATAAATCACTAAATCTACAAATGGCAAGGGCAAGAAACAAGGTACCCAGGAGCCAGAATAAGTAATTCACAGAAGTCATAAGGCCGGAGTAGGAAAGTGTTCTCCTTATTTTGTGTGCTGCAATACTTTTCCAAAGGTTAAGAAGCAGGTATTTACAAACAAGAGTCAAGTGACTTGACTCTTTTTTCCTGTGGTATCAGCAGGATAACATTGATTTATTTGGGGACAAGTTCAAGCCCAGCATTTGTTCTTTGTAGACTGCCTCTCTAAAGGTGAGGCTCATAGTTCAAATCTTATACACCAAATAAATTCCACTTAAATCTACTTTGATGGCTTAATTGGGGTGTATGACTCATGCTGGCCTCCTGCAGAGGGCTGAATTTCACTCCGCGTTATTTGACCTTATCGTGAGAGCAGTGTTGCATCTTTTACTGTTTGTTTTATTCATAATCCAGAGGTGAATGCAATAACAAAAAAGCTTGAAAAAGCATTATTGAAGCAATTCCACCGCTAGAGGAGAACTCTGTTTACCTTACCCCTGGTGAGTGCTGGGACTGCAAGCAGCAGCAGTGCTCAGCTTACTCCTCCTTCTAGAGACACGGTTTGACTGCGCTTATGGTTTTACCATCACCCCAAAATCCCTGCCTCAGTCTGCACGTGGAATGGGGTGCATGCAATACACAACACACGGAATACCCGCAAAGAGAATTTCCTTCTTCACCAAACAATTCTGCCCAACTTACGGGAAGAAATGGTCACATCCGAGCCAACCACGGGGAACACAATTTCCTAGCTGGTGACCGAGTAGGATTTTCAGATGTGTACACAAAGTGCACATCACACTGCATTTGTTCCATCAGCACATAAACCACCTTTTGCTTGCTCTGCCATGCTCCAGCAAACTGCCAAGCGAACCGATGTGCATGCAGAAACCACCTTGCTCCATTGGAACATGACTGTCCTCAGATTAATAAAGACCAGCACTAGTAAGGTATTAGTAACAGAGGCTTGTTTTCTGAAACCAAATTAATAGGTTTAATCTTTCAGACACGGTCACTCAGCTGCCTCTTGGAGGGTTTTTAATTCCACCCTTAAGATTACGTGTGTGCCCAGTAAGAAGGGGGACCCCAGAGCAAGGTGTTTGAAAAAACACCATCCCCTGTTGGCACCAAATCCACGCCAGGACGGCTCCAGGGCGCCGAGTTCCTCTGTCTGCATTTCACCATTTCTCCTGGCAGTTCATAATTCCACACTGCTGCTCTGCACCAAGCCTGGGGCTCTGGCAATGCCCCCGTGGCAGCCAGGGTGCCCCAGCCCAGAGCAGAGCAATGCAGGGAGCACACACGTGAGCGCTGAAATACACCCGCGGCTTCTGCCGAGAAGGAAATTACTCAAAACCTCTGCTCAAAAAGCTTCAGGGGGCTTAAGCACAGCCATGAAATCGTTGCACTACTCTATAAAGTTCACATTTCCAAAGTGTCTTCTACTGTACAGAGGGAATTGTGCTGAGCCCTTCTTCAGGTGCAAAACAAATCTCCCTTCTCTCCTAACGCTGCCCTCAACCCCACTGGCCATGGATCTTTCAATATTGACCCAAACAGAGCAAAGAAACACGGGTGTTTTGGGAAAAGCAACGTGACACGGTCCTGCTGAAAGCAGTGCAGCAAAAGGCTGTCAAAATTCAACCTGAAACTGCTTCCCTCGGTGCCACCTATCACCTGCAGCCCCTTACACACAGCCTGTAGGGAGAGTGTAACCTTGGAGGAGCAGGAAAGGCTCCAAATCCCCTGATAAAAAGCCATCCTCATAAAACAAACACACTGCTGCCCTTTAAGGGAAATGACAGCCCCTGACCCCGTGTTCCAGGAGCTTTTTGTGCCTGCTACATTTTTTAAGATACAGATCCTCAGTCTAGAGCAAAATGCCAGCCATTCATATACTTTAGCAGTTTAAGGAGAAGAATTAGTCGATGAAGAAGAAGAAAAATCCCCTAACCTTGCAGTTTTACTCTATTTCTAGATATTGATTGCACTGAAGCTCATAATATCCACTTTACCAGGAGGAGAGGGGCAATAGCTGCAATTACTGTTCACAAAGAGAAATATAAAAGCTCTCCCAGGAACAGTGCCTGAAATTAACTTAGGAGTAGATTTAGATTAACTTTTTTTGGTCTGAAATTTTTACGGCACTTATAAGTTAAATATCAGTTTCATCAGCTTTTCAATATTTCGCAATACATAACGAGCTCCATCAGAACTGTTAAAACTAAAAAAAAAAAAAATAAAAAAATTGTCTCAACGATGCTAACAAATTGACTTTAATCTTTAATACACGTACTCAGAATCCCGGAGCCTTCGAACAAAATCTCAGGCTTTAAAGTAAACTTCAGAGGTGCCCTGAGTTCCTACACCTGATCTTTGGCAGGATTTTTGTTTGGGAGATTTTTGTATTTTTTTTCTGAGGAATGAACAGAATTG
>VWZN01008681.1:99518-123677 GCA_013396955.1 Regulus satrapa
AAAAAAAAAAAAGCTTTCTTATCACTAATTAGAGTTCTCAATCTGAATGCATTTTATGCCCCCTCAGTCTGGCTTGGAAATCAACTCTGCAAAAACTTAGAGAATACCTGCACAGCCTTGCTCCATCATGGTTATCCCAAAGGTCTAAAGGACGAGATTATCCAGGACCATTCAATCTTTCTTTTCACTGCAGATACCAACCAATAAATTCTGAAAAACTGCAAGAAAAGAGGAGGGAATAAATATATTTTTGTATGGCGCATCTTGAATTTCAACATTAAGAGTTAATCCTGTTTGCATTCCTGCTGCTCCACAGAGCTTCCTTCCTTTCTGGAAATTACTGACAAACCCTCCTGGTGCCATCTGATGTCCTGGCAGCCAGGGAGGAGCTCTGCCCACGGCTCCAAGGTGAGCAGCACACAGGGAAGGCACCAGAGAAATCCCTGTGGTGGCAAAGATGCTCCTCGCTGAGCAGTAAAGCACATTTCTCTTTGGGCCTAATAATTCATGAGCCTAAAGACTCTAATACATCACGGTTAACACCCAGCTCCCTGGAAAGTCTGCCTTAAAGTGTCAGGGGAAGTCAGATATAAACACAATAAATTCTAGCAAGGAGCTGCAGAACCACTGAGATCACTGTACCTCAAAATCACTTATTAGTCATACTAATTTAAGGTAACACTCTAAAAATAAGCCTCTGCTCCATAGGGCTAAGCCATGAATCACCATATTATATGAATCATAACTTCAACTGCAGTAATGAAAAGACATGGGAAAATAATATGGTTTGTTCAGGAGAGTGCTTATTATTCTATTTCACAGAAGACTGAAAAAAAAGCTGGTTTCATTATTTTTATATAATCATTCTAAATTGCAAAGTCCTCCACATATCCAGGCTATTTAAATACCATTTTAACACTGTAATTGGTAGAGATATTTCTCTCTGTCTTCTTTAAAAAACAAAACAAAACAAAACAAACAAAACCCCTACCAACAACAAACCTACACCAGTAACATCATCTTATTTTATTTTATTTTTCATTATTCTATGGGGCTGACACGTGGCAGAAACTGCTTTGTTTATGTTCCTTCCTATTGGAGTGCTCAGCTGGAGAAGGCCCAAGTGAGTAATTAACTAATCAGTGGAAACACGGTGCACTTCCAGCACAGAGGAGATCTTGGGACTCCCAACCTGTGACAAAGATAATTTCACATGCAAGCACCAATGTCTCACAATTCTAGAGCCTTAAATACAAAGTGATTAAATATTTGTTCCACGCTTTGGCTGTGGCAGTCAATCTTTTATGCATTTAATGGCTGTGGACTGTGCTCATCTAAGCTTTTGCTTCTGCAGCAGGGACACATTGGCATGAGGAATTTAACAACAAATTTAACAACAAATTCCACCTGACATTTGGTGCCACCTCCAACCCAGTGAATCCAATCCAATGACAGCTCCTGAACAAACCTCTGCACAGAGAAGTCAGTGGAATTCCCTTATGCACAGGAGGTTGCTTACTTAAGGTGTAATATTATCCACTTTTTCATCACATTCTTTTGAATTTCAAAAAGCTTTGTGTGCATTCTTGATTCGAACTCCAATTCCTAACCAGAGGAGCAGATTTTTTTTTTTTTTTTTTTTTTTTTTTTAACCTGAAGCTTTACTGGGGCTTAAATCCTAACTNTTTTTTTTTTTTTTTTTTTTTAATTCTGTCCTCTCCTTTCAGGGATAAGGTGTCCAGGGACTGGAAGTGAGGGTGTTGAACTTAATTTGCTGTGAACTTAATTTGCTGAGACATGTGCAGACCTTCCCCTTGAGCTGGACAGGTATTACACATATTACATACCAGATATTGGGATTTCACCTTAGGGCCAAGCACTTTGGGAATGGACACCCAACCACAGCTTCAGGTTTTTCAATCTTCACCACACCCAGTGCTCAGTTTCAGACAGAATGTGTGTTATATCTCAGTTTTCAACTATTTCAGGGCAAGGAGGAGCAGCACAGAGCTGTTCATTTGTGGCTGCTCTCAAGCAATGAGTCCCTCACGCATGAGGAGCTTCCTTGCACATTTTACATTTACACCCCCAAAATATTTTGATTAAAAATGAAACTAATCTTACAAGCATTTTCCAAATGCAATCAATTATATTTTGTCCAAAATTGAGCTGTAGCACCTCTGTGGAAGAAAAATGAGAGGAGATGGTGGTTTGTGGGGCTTTCCTTTGATAAATGAACCAGCTGCATTGCTGCTCCAGACAAATTAAAACAAATGCACTCCTTTGGATTTCCTGAACTAGATCCTGTCTTACCCCAGAGACTGAATAATTGGACTTTAAGTCTCCTGAATAACACCAAAGATGGACAAATGAGCCATAAAATTTTCATCCTGTATTTTCTTGCCCTTTTATAGCATGTTAAAAATATAAAAATCTGAATACTTCAAATACACCACTGCAGAACCTGGTCAATCCTTCCTAAGTGCCAATAACCAAGAGGTTTAGTTTTACACAGTACCGGATTATGTGAGGTTGAAGCTGATGAAAAGTACTCCAAGCCAGACAGAAATAACTGATTCACAAATCAAAGATGTAAAGCAGAGTCACTTTTGCCTCTCAGAAATCATGTTGAATAGGTAGCAACAGGTTGCATTTTAAAATTGTGCTCATTTCTTCAAAAGATATATAAAAAACTCCACATCCCCCAAAGCTATCCTCTGTGACAGCTAGAGAAAGAAATACTAGAAGGAAATTTAAAATAATGCAGCAGACTAGAGGTAGTTGCCTAATTTTTGAGTTGGGTATGGTGTAACTGTAATATTGTTTTTAAAAGTACATTAGCAAAGAGGCAGATACCAAACCTTTGCACTCCTATTCACATTGCTGGAGTGCTGAGTACTTAAAATAATTAAATAAATAGCTCTCGAAAATTAGTGTAGTAGTAGAAAACTTCATGAAGGCAGTGAGGAAAATAAAAACTGTTCTAGATTAATCAGTGGAAACACACAGTGAATTGATGATCCAGAAAGCCCTTCCCTTCTAACAACACTGCAAGGAGCATTGACAAANNAAAAAAAGCAAAGGGGAATTGAAAAATTTAAAATAAAAAAAAAAAAAAAAAAAAAAAAGGTATGCAATCTTCAAATAATTTTGATTGACATGAATTACATTTCTATCTTTTTTTAAAGCTTCTGGGACAAAACACTGAATTAAATAGATACTCTATCTATGTCTGTAATACTATGCTACATTCACGGGAGGTTGAATAAATTTAATTTAACAGTGCACAGACTGAAGGTTGAATACATTTGATTTAACAGGACCCCTTTTGTGTTTGTCTGTCTGGTTGAATGTTTAAAATTTCAGATTACTGGAAGACTATTTTGACAGGGTTTTTATTAGCTAGATTTACTTGTGAATAAAAGTTTAGAAATGAATTAACTCCAGATGAAAGTATCACGGATGATATATTTCAAAAACATCGCAAATCCAGTTCCCTAAATTAGAATAGTCTACAACAAAGAGGCAAGAAACCTGTTTAATTTTCATATGTACATGAAAGCACCCAGCAGATGTGGTGACTGGTGGACAGGGCCACCTCTCCTCTTTCTCTGACTTATGTTGCCCCATATTTATTTCTGAGTTGTTCTGAAACCTCTGTGCAGGGCCAGCAGTTGGATTTTTCTGTTCCTCATGGGCCACTTCCAGTTCAGGACACTCAGTGATTCCATCATTTTGTTAGACAAGGCATCGTTTCAGACAAAGCTGCAGTCGTGGGGAAAGGGAAGCCCCAAATGTGTTTTTATCTGCAGTGTTCATTTTCCCCTCCTCAGGCAGAGAATGGTTGGTGGTTCAGCTCTGAGCCCCTCCAGTCCAGCTGCAGGGGCTGCCATCAGCTCAGCCCTTCTAGCCCGAGAAATAAAAATAAAGACAAATCATCAATTGAGTCCTTGCAGGTCTTTGACTCTTAAATTGCATGATTACTGGAGAATTATGTAATACTTGGGTCAGGCTTTGGCTTTCAGTAGTGCAAGAGAAAATAATGGGTGTTACTCACTAACCAACATTTTCCATATTTCAAGGCTAATTTATGCTTTAGTTTAAAATCCTCCTGAATCCTCAGCTAACAAAGAACTTCCATCAGGAGTAGCTCTGCATTGGACATTGAAATATCAATGTTTTGGAGGTGTATCATAATCATCAAATGCCTCTGGTGCCTGCACTTGTCATCTGCCAGTCCCCAGCACGGGCATGGCCAGGGATGTCACACTGCTGGGGTCCAGACTGGGATCCTGAAAACCCAGCTCCAAACTAAGGCTGAAAGATTTAAGATTTTAAGTCAGAACCTTTTGACAGGTTCATGGTTCCTCTAACACACTGGGATGGTACTGGGTGCTTGAAGCAAGATTCCCTCTATTGGCACTGGGTAGCTTTGCCCAACATCTGGTATTTTCTTTTTAGGTGAAAGCCAGTGATTTTGTGCAAAATGAGGTATGGCATTTATATATTTCACCTTAAATACCATTATAGTTGTGATAGCAAACACAGGACTTATTACAGCTTTTTGGATTATTCTTTTTTTTCCCCTCCAATATTCATAAAATCAATATATTAAACATGAAAGGACTTAAGATCATTTCTCCAATATTTAGGAAGCTCCTCATGTCCTCCTAGATATGCTGCTGGTCTTTAAATTCAGCAAACCATCATCACTCTTTGTCTTTGCTAAATTTATACAAGTGGAAAGTCACAGAGAACATATACAGGGGAGAGGAGAAAAAAAAAAAGTATGTTCTGAATATTTTTAAACTATAGCTAATATCAGAACAGCCTATGCAATATGTAGATTATTTTTTTTCTCCATCTTTTGAAAGTCATTGAAATGAATTCCAACTGGAGCTCTGAAAAGCTGGCATAAAGCTATTTTTCCCTCTTGATTCTTTTATATCCTATACTGAGCTCAACTGAACTGGAGAGAACAGTTATGCATATTACAGCTGAAAAGAGCTGAGGACACAAAATGCAGATCTTTCTGGGAAAGAACATGATCATTCTCTCCATGCAGAATATGAATTGGTCTCCTTTTGGCATCCCTCTCCACAGTGGGACAGAGAAGTTTAAAGTTGTTTTTTTTTATTCTCTTCACACTGAGGTAACCAAGTGAAGCATCACTTCAAAATTAATAAAAAAGCCCATGCTGGTGAGGACGGTTTAATTACTATTCAAAAGATTAATTTCACAAATAATTGGTGTCTGGACACGATTTGATCCTTTTGGACAAATTTTGGATGCTTCTAAGTCATTGGTTTTCTGTTACCTATTTCCACAACTGACGTGGAGAATATAAATACCAATATCAACATGACTTTTGAGGGAAGTGCAAGATCTGAGAAAGCTTCAAGGGTCAGCATTTTTTTTTCAAGTCACCCCAAACACAACTTAGAGCAGAATAAAAGGATTTATGGAAAATGGCCTTGCAAAGGGGCTGGGATACACTTCCACACAGACAGGAGTGATAAAATGAGATTTTAAAAACAAGGAGAAAAGTGCCAGCTTAGGAAAGCAAAAACATATAAACTGAAATTTAAACTCTAATTATTTTCTTCAAAAGAAGAAAAGGAGAAAGAAATGGGTAGATGAGGAATTTTGTCAGAACTTTTCTAATTTTCTCTAACTTCCATAGTTTGTTTTTTGTTTTTTTGCTTCTCTTTTAATTCCAATCATTCACCTCCACTGTGAAGTTATTTACAGTTTCTTGCCAGTTATGAATAAAAAGTAAAAATAAAAGACTACGCTCTGAAATATCTATTTACATCAGGATCTCTGCAGACAACATTGTTATTCTTTACTTGAGCTATTTCCAATTCAGATTAAAGTGAAAGTATATCAGGTCCTCACTAGCAATTTAAAAATCCTCCACTCATGTGTGCCAGGTTTTATATATTTTGGAACATATGCCAAAACATAGCTGCTTAAGACAGGGTGCTTTAGGAGAGGGAATTGTGTGAGAAAGAAAATGAATAAAACAATCACAAAAAAATATTTTATTCTTCTGATTGAATTTTTATCTCATCTCATTTCCATGCTTTCCCTTTTGTTTATTTTTTTTTCCTCTCTAAAGCCAGTGATACTGAATGCTGATGAGATTGATGCAGCTCCAATACCACATTATTTAGGGAACTTGCACACAGACACTTTAAATAAATAAATCTATCCTGATAATATTTCCTAACTGAGCTAGGGACTCATCTGAATACTGCAGAACACTGTAGAAAGAGGTGATTTGGGGCAGGTGATGAATTTCCTGATTATTCCCCTGTTGTTGGAAAGTTCTCCCTTAACCCACTGCCATTCCTTTTTGTTGGCCATGCTCCTGTGGCAATGCCCAACAAAGTTAAAAGCAGCACCTTCAAGGCAAGCATGGAAAATAAGTTTATTGTAACAGTGAAACAGTGATCTGAGAACCAGGGCAGGGAAAGGATTTCTTATCACTCAGTGATAAAACCTCTCCCACACATAGTTAAGGTTACTGACAGTGTTTTAAGCTTCTGGGAAGCAAAGTTCACTGTCACTCAAGCAGCTGAAAAACAAGGAGGCAAGACTTTGAGTACTTCAGATCTGAATTTTTCTTTTTTTTTTAGCTCTGAATACTGGAAGATGTACTGTCAGGGAAAAAAGAAAAATAAAAACAAACAAACAAACACCAAACACCAGAACCTTAACTCTGTCCCTTCAAGTGGCCTCTTGTAAGAGTCACTGCATCCATTATTGCAGCAGAGGGTCAGCAGGGATCTGCTGGAGCAACTTGCCAGAGCTACTTGGAAAAATGAGCTCCAGAGACCCCTGAGACTGTGACTGTGAGAAGGAGAATTCATCTAAAAACTCTGATCACCATTTTCCTTCACCGGTCTTCTCTGTGCCAAATGAAACGTGTATTGAAATGAAATAGTTGTACTTTGACATGCCATATTTTCTACTTTTATGAGAGCTATCAGAGTTTAAAATACTTCACAAGTATTCTTGTCTGTACATTAAACACATACTGACATTATTACGACTATACAGAAACACCCACCAACACATTACATGATCTTTCACGTTGCTGATTGCAGAAATCCACAGTGATATTAAATGATTTCCCTGTTTCTGTTGGTGAACAGGAGCAGGTAAAGCAGTAATCTGGTTTCAAAAGCTGCTAGTAATGTAAATCACCAATTCAACCAGAAGTACAGCTACTAAAGTGAGTGCCACTGGGAATCCTCTAGAAGTAATACAGGGACACACTAAAAAAAAAAACCAAAATGTTGACACCAGAACTGTCCACACAGTTGCTCAAAATGGCTGAGAACACAGCAAAGTCATCCATTGTTTTATTTAATAGGAGAAGAAAATAGTGTATTTCTGCAGCTAAACCACTCTCTACAATTAAAGAAAATCTAAGTGATATGGAAGCTATTTCATCTTCCACTTGCTCCATATTTTCTGCATTTAATTTTCATGAGCCCCTCAAAGCTCCTTTGAAACCATAGTGTTTCTGGGTTTGAAAGGATTACAAATTTCATGGGTGAAGGCTCCCTAACAAACACGCTGGGACGTGTTATTGTCATGTCACTTCTCATATTGACAAGCTGGTGATGAAAGCTGGGGTGTGCTCCCCCCAGCTCTGATCTACTGCAGCTTCTAAATCACAGACATGAAAGGCAGCTCCATCCAAGACGTGAGTCAAGGTGTGCCAAGACCTCTGAGGATTCAGTGAACAAAGATCCCCTCTGATTCTGTTTGTGAGACATTTCTGCTTTATGTTGAAACCTGGCCCATAGAGCTCGATAGCTGCACTACCCACAGCCAAATCCTGGAGCCTCTATCAAATCGAGGAATACTTTGTTTAGAATATATGAAGGATATGATATGGGTTAGCTGAATTACACTTATCAGGAAAAAAAAAAAAANNTGACAAGAAAAAAAAAAAAAAAAAAAAATCAAGAGTGGCTCAAAAGTGTAGATCTACACTGATCCAAAATGAGTCCAGAGGATTCTCTATTTACAGCCACTGTTTCCTGGCTCAGGGCTGCTCTGTGACATCAGGATTGCAGGGATGTTGAAATACAATCTCTTTTCACTGGTAACAAGTCTCTGAACTGAGAAATCACAATGGCTTTCACCTCAGGACCACTGGGACCAGAAGGATTAGCAGAGCCATAAAAATGACTGAAGAACTGGGAAACCAGCCTGGATGAAAGATTTAAAACCTCAGACTGTTTATCTTGACAGGGAATGTTTAAAGGAAACTCTGAAGTCTTAATATCTAGAATACATTCGAGCCCAAAGAAAACAAAAGCAGAGGTTTGTTTTTTTTACATGTATGCAGAACACACAGTTGGAAAACGATCCCCTACAGGCACAACCACAGCTCCCCAGAGACAAAACTGGATTTTATATTATGTGCAACTGCTTCAAAAAGGTGACAAGTCAGATTGGGGCATAAACAACAACATGTCTATAAATAATGTGGGGCAAACTTCCCCTTTTTCTGCCCATTGATGAGTCTCAAGCAGAACACCACAAGTCAAGGAAAATGATGGGATTCCTTAAGAGATTAATGCAAGAATGAAGAGTGGGAACAGGACTTTCAACAGGCGTGATAGGGGAAAACATTTTTAGGTCTAATCCATTCAGGCTGTACATTTAAAAGGATCCTCATTACGAGCAATGTTCTTGTTTGTAGAAATGCTGCCACGACAGAGAGCAGCTTCCAAAGGACAGGTCTCTGTAAGATCCACCACTTCCCACTGCTTCCCCCATCCCATCCGACACCAGCAGCCAGACAGGGACAGGAGAAACTCGGCACGCCTAACAGGATGGGAGCCAGCAGTGCTAGAAAATGATATTCACATGCTATTAATGAACCCTTAACTGGAATTTTTCCCTTCAGAGGAGATCAGAGGAAACACCACCAAATGATATCTTCTGCAGCAGGGAGATCTGTATTTCTGGATGACTTCCATTACTGGGCTCTGGCCACTGCGGATCATTACAGGTTTCATTTTTCATAAACTTCATTTTTTAGTTTGGCGGGAGATAATCACATCCAGCGAGCTGACCCAACCTCAGATAATTACTATCAAAATTGGTCCTGCAGCTTCAACTGGAAAAAAGTTTTCCTCTTCACTTCCTGCCTGAAACTACTGTGTGGCATGGGTGCACTTGAGCAGCACCAAAATAATTACACCAGAGTCAAAGACTGAAGAAATAATTCACTGCAAATACCTCTATTTTCTTCTGGTTGTGAAATATTCCGTGGTTATGCTGTGTTTGCATTTGTTTTTGTACTCACTCTGATGACTAATCACTTATAACCCTCATTATTGAGGATGAGAAATATGATATATTAACATCTATGGCCACATAATAGAATTACTTCCACTTTTAGGGCCCAGTCATCACACAACAATTAATAAACAGTTTGCCACTGATTTAGGTTGATACTGAAACAAGACAAATAAGTTGGAATAGGTAAATATCTAAACAGAATTTGAGCTATTCAAAAGAGATTTTAAAATGCCTTTCTGGGCTTTACCCCCCTGGACTGCCTGAAGCAGAATTTCCAGAAAAAATGGTGACAAATTTCTGGAGACTGCCAGGTTAATTCAGCATGCAAAACATTCCCAAGTGGACCAGGAAAAAGAAATGTCACTTCAGTAAACAGTTTCAAAAGTATTCCCAGGATCTGAGGACTACTTGTGAGGAAATATCTGAGTTTTTCAGGATGTGCAGCCTTTCTGTTTTCTGACAAGGGGGGAGCCTTTACAAACAAAGAAGACTGACCAAAAGTTTATCTCGAAGGGTGGATGATTATTTCCCTAAAATAAAAATCTTTAAAAGCACAGAGTGATTTCAAAATGAATGAAGGCACATTAGAATCACAGCCAGAGTATTTGGTCTGAAGGCCAGAAAAGTAGACCTGAAGGAAAAAAGAAAAGAAAAACACACACACACAAAAAAAAAACAAAAACAAAAACAAAACCACACACAAAAATACCCCCAAACGACAACAACAACAACANAAAGACTAGGTGTTATTCTTTCCACATGTGTTTATAGAAAAGGGATAGATTTCACATTTCACCTTTTTCCAGTTTAATGTGTATTTTTTCTTCTGGTTTGGTTTTTGTTATTTTTTTTTTTTTTTTTTTTTTTTTACATTCAGGTGCAAAGTGTGAATACATTATTAAAGATTTGTTTGCCATGACCCAAAGAATATCTTACATCTCCCAGTTCTTTCTGAACAGAACACTTTCAAAACTGAGTGGCACTGAAGTTCCTCACAAAACCATAGAAACAATTACTCAACAGAATCAGAAGATTGTTGAAAACAATTAGATTGGAAACAGAAGCAGTGATCCAGTCTGGAACATTAATATCAACTGGCTAAATCTCATAAGGCAAACACCTTAATTAGCATAACAAGAAAAAAAAAAAAATTCTTGGTCATAGCATCCCTAAAATCCACAACATGCAGTCAGATTTGGGCTCCTGTTCAGAAAAATGCTGGAAGTTTTGCCCCAGAAGTGTTCATGGGTATCCTCATCCAAGCAGACTCCAGGGGTTCTGTCATTTCCCATGAACAGACACTGCATTACTAAAATCTCCTCTGGAACTCACTAGTGCCTGCTTGGAAGCGAATATTAAATCAGCTGGCAGATAACTTGCAATTGCTGTTGAATTTCAACTGTTTTCCTGCCCAGGCGTCCAGAGTGCAATGGCAATCAGAAGGCTACTGGAAAATCCAGGGAAGAAAAGCAGATTTGCACAGCTCATCCTCAGGGTTATCCCACGGGGACTTCTCGTACTATAAAGCTCATGGAGGGTGATCAAAACACCACAG
The DNA here is from genome assembly GCA_013396955.1 of Regulus satrapa. Taxonomy (NCBI): domain Eukaryota; kingdom Metazoa; phylum Chordata; class Aves; order Passeriformes; family Regulidae; genus Regulus; species Regulus satrapa. The sequence continues at coordinate 110,404 of VWZN01008681.1, forward strand.
AACGCTTTTAGTTATGGCATTGCTTTGGAATGAACTAATTTTTGGAAGAGATTTAAATTGGAGATACTCATTAGAGATGGCTAAAGAAATGCTGAAGGAATTGCTGTCCATACTCCAATTTCCATATGTCTAACTCTTTGATGCACACAGTCGTGAATCATTTGACATCAGAGCACCAGGACACAAAGGATCTTCCAGATCCAAAATACTTTTATCTTAGAAGGAACCCACTGTAAAGAGGCTACAGTAGAATATGAACAATATTAACAGATTTTTTTTTTCAGTAATTTCTTCTTCAGTGCATTTCTCAATTCAGTCACAGTAGAAGGTTAATGGACAGAATATCATGTTAAGTTTTATTTTTAAATCCAAAATAAAGATTCTACAGGAACTTACATCACTTGCATTTGGAAGATGCATTCCAGTGATGAATTTGTTTCTAGTTACCAAAAATAAAAATGAAATTTAAAAAAAAAAAAAAAAAAAAAAAAAAAAAAAAAAGGAAAAAATGTAAGCATGAAATTTTCAAGGAAAGATAACAGACTTCCCCCTCCCCATATAAATATGATGGTTACATTCCTCGCTTTAAAAGCAGCATTTCACTGTGTGCCTCCCAGAACTGGAAGAACTACCAGGAAACCAGAACACCTTGCAAAGGAGGGTCATTCAGTGCCAGCTCCATCAACTGCCTCTCCCATTTATATCAAAGCCTGCAGGATTTACAAAAGCCATTTTTACTGTGCTGCTAATTCAGCTTTCAGTGTGTGATGTTTTGGGTATATTGAGAATCCATACTCTCTCCTCTTTGTTGTTTCATAGAAGTAAAACGTTCAAAATCCTTTTCCATGTCAGCCTCAGCAAAGGAGCCTTCGTATTCCTGGAAGATGGTTCTGCTTTCAGGTAGCAGGGTGGAATTGATGAGGTGCATGAGCAGCCATCAACACCCCAAGAAAGCTGTTAATCATTTCTGGCAGGCACCTCCATTAAATAGCTTCTTTTTGGAACGAAGCACGGGCCAAGGAAGTCTGAATTTCACTGCTGATAAGTCAGTCTAGCCCACAACACCTCATTTTTTGGTTCTCAAACAGATAAAGCGCTGTTCGCTGGGACTTTTTTTGGCAAGCTGTACTGGAAAGGTATCTTGGCAAGGATACAAGAAAAAATGCTCATTGAGTCTGAACATACCTGGAGATAAGCAGCATCCATCTCCCAGAGAAGTCTTTATTCATTACTATCAAAACATACTTGGCAAAAGTTCTCAGTTTACTTCAAAAGTAATGAGGGCTAGAACGTATTTGAGATGAGGAATAAATTAGCTGAGACACAGCATTTTTTTCTCAATGTTAAGCTCTTCATTATGAAGGCATATTTATCAACTGCTATTCTTTTCCAGGTTCTGAGTGCTATTAAAACAGGCAGGATGAAGACAAGAGACAGGAACTGCTCCCGTGTTCAAGCCAGCATTCCAGAAGAAAAATGAAGTTTACCCAGGAGATTTCTATGCTTCAACTCACGAGATGGATATTAAAACAAAACGAAATAAATAATAAAGGCTTGACCTTCTCATTGTTTTATAGATTAAAAGATCGTTCCAAGGCCAAAGGTGAGAGGATTGGGTATGACCAGCTCTTAAAATGATCTTGTGCAGAAAGTAAATCCTTTCAACTGAAACTGGCTGGTAAAATCTCAATGTTTTAGTTTTAATTAGTGGGTTTTTAACTAGTTTGAAGCCTTTTTGTTGCAGCATATGTGCTGCTGTATTTTTAGTCTAAGCCAAAAACTAACAATCCATTTCATACACATGAGAAGGGATGGGGCCACTCCAGCAGCCAGTGCTGGTATACAGGTCAGAGGGGAGAAACCCAGACAGAGGAAAGAATCAAATTAACAAAATGGAAAAAGAGGGCAAATCTACCTCCTATATTCTAACTTTGTGCTCCCTGCCCCCTGATGCATTTATTTGCAGGGCTATTTTTCTTGGAATGAGACCTCTTGTCTGAATAAAAAATTGCTTTGCTGATGAAATTGCTTCACATTCCATGAAAAACACTTAAAATTCACCTTCTCTTTAATTTTCAGAAGCCTACATTTCAAAATTTGGCCCCAGCAATGAAGGGATGATGGGTTTCCCTTTCCTGATAACGAGCAGAAAATATATAGCTCCATTTGGAATCCCCATGAGGAAATAAGAGACAAATTCCTGCATCAGGCCAGAGATGCAACAATTCTGCCTCCGTGGTGTTGCTTTGGTTGGTCTCACCCTTGGAGCAGCACACATTCCCTGAGTGCCAACAAAGCTGTCCTTCACCTTTAAAGAGAGATTGGTGGAATCTGTCCATGTACCATCTGTCCAAATAGCACCACAGTTTAATTTTTGAGATTTCTGTCAATGTATCCCCTCCCACCCCTTGAAAATACAGGTTGTTTTTGTGGTGTCTTTGCAAAGAGCATCTAAAGAGTCAGCAAAGCATTTAAATCTCTTATCTTGTTTTAAACTGTCACTTTGATGCTTCAAGGGGAAGTTTTAAAAGAATATTTAATTATAACTATTTCAGGAAAACCTGATGAAAATGAAATCTAAAAGATAAGGGTTTTTTGCATTTTATAAAGAAAACGTCCAGTTAAGATGAAGAAAAGTGCTTTCCTTTGTACATTTGATAATAAAATAACCTTTCCCTCTTTCATTAGTAAACCTCGGCAGGGTTACTTTTTCTTAACACTTTTTAACCTTAAATTTTTTATGAAAAGGATTTCATAAATGTCATGGACAGCTCGGACCAGCTGACAGCAGGAATAATGAGGGATGGGTGCTCCAGAGAAGCTGCTGCATTCTGCACTGCAGGAGCACCTTTAGGGTGACCTGCAGCACCTCTGCTACAGAGTTCTGGCTCTCCAAACTACAACGCAACAAAAGAAAGTGTTATTTTCAATTTAAAATCTCTCTTCAGAGCACTGACCAGTACAAATACAAAAAGGCTGGCTGGTGACCTATGGATGTGCTGCAGAGCTAATCTGTCACCAGCAGAGATGAACAAAGCAATCAGAGGACCACAAGCAAAAAAAAAAAAAAAATAAAATTATATCCTCTGCTTTGTCCACAGCTGCAGACACAGCAGCAGCTGTACTTAATAGAATCAGACTGGTGGGAGAGATCACCATTTGTTTCTTGGTGTTAGTGTCTCCTTCAACAAAAAATAAACAGTAATAACACAGGCAGGAGCTTCAGTGCTGCAAAGTGCATGGGATCTCAAGGGGATTTGGGAATTAGGATGTCTTTAGGAGGTCTTCGTAAAACATAGTGGCTCTTGAAATCTCAACAGTTTTTCAACACATGAGGTGACAAGAGAGATGGAGAAATTATTTCCAGACATCCTGTAAAAGCCCCTTAAACAAATAGAAACACTTAGACTGAGTATTAAGAAGCAGCTGTCCTTGTTGAGTTTTTAAAATGCATTAATTTGATTGTTGTCATGATGTATCAACAGTGTTGAATGACCCTCAGATATTCAGTGACTGCTACTGCAATCAAAGAATAAAATAACACAGAGACAGAAAAAAGAATATGAAGTAATTCAATTTTAAATTTTAGAAAATCTTATTATGTTTTAACAGAATACATCAATTCTGGGCCATCTCTGGAAACATCTTAAGAAATACTAATAAGCACCAAGAATTGCCAAGCAGATGAGGCATTCAGAGAGCTACTGAAGGGCTCTGGTGTGAGTGGTGAGGAGCTGATCCAGGGTGCTGGGTCTCTCTCTTGCAGCCCTGGACAGCTCAGAGATGGCAGGAAAGAGAAAACACTCACAAGATTGCCAGTCTGAACGAGTGCTCTCCCTAAGGAAAAAAATGTCATATAGATTCATGGACTGCACCTGATTCACTGCTGATAAATTAGATTTTCGCCTGAAAAGCAAAGGAGGAAGCCAAATGCAGAGGCCTGTGGGCTGGTACACAGATGCCTAAGGAAAGCTTCATCTGGAAAATGCCTCCCTGGTGCCCAAAGGAGAGCAAAGCAAACTCCCAGTGTGTGCTCAGAGCAGCCAGGAAGTGAGAGCGACTTGGCTTTCCCACTGTCAGCAACTCAAATTAAAACTGTGCTACATTTATTACCTTCTCCATCATCACGCCTAATCACACGACACCATCTCAGTACTGACAATTTCCCTTTAGTGCCAAATATTCCTCACCGAATGATTGGTAAACACGTTCAAAGGAGTCCAGAGCCATGCAGATGCATTTGATGTGGGTATCGGGGTTATTTTGCCATCACTGGAGAACAGGCAGAACTACAGCTCTGTCTGTTTGATCACTGCACTGGATACCATGGAGTGTAATTGATAAATGTCAGATCTGCTTTGTACATCAAGAGTTTTTACTGTGAAACATTGCTCTTTGAGCTCAGGACAAGAGTTAATTAAAAAGTTGGTACCAAAGATAACATCCTCAGCAGGGAACATCTATTGATCTCTCCAGCAGCATAAGAGACAGACTGATATGAGATTATAAAACGTGCACACAGAACAAGGCTGATTTCCACAACTTTCCCTTATCTTATAAGCTCAAGACTGGATACTGCAAAATATTAAAAGTATTAAAAGAGTGGGAAATTATCAAGAAACCAAAGAAAACACCAAGCCAACGATACTGTTTCTCCAAGTCATACTGTCCTTTTTCAAATTCTGTATTCTGATATTCCCATTCATTCAAATTCCCATTTTCTTTAGCATGTTTATCTTCCCCTTTCCTCCTGTAGCTCTTAATTTCAATTAAAGATTGGAAATTTATTAAAGGTTTTCACTGAAAACCCTTTGCTGCACTGTTTTCACTGCCTTATACCTCTTCCCACATTTAATACCTGGAGAGCTGGTACACCACTGCAAACCTGAGCTTTGCTTTATTTCCTGTCCTATTCTACCGTTTAGGAACTGAAAAAGACAAGAAAAAATAATATCAAATTCTCCTCTAGACTGTGCTATTTTATTTTCAGGAGCAATTTCTTGGCATTCTTCTACTCTACTATTTGTGGAGAGTTTTTTTGTAAAACTCAGTGTATGGATTGCTCCCCCAACAGCTATATTATTGAATTTAGGAACTGACAATTTTGTACAAAAAAATTCTTTTTTGCGGTTTTTAAAAACAAAAAATTAGATGTTGGTTTCACTGCTTCTGTGATCTACAGTTTGAAAGAGCTGCTGCATAGCTCCAGTGGGGCTTTCAAAGCAACGGGTCTCACGATTAAGATTGATCCCTGCATTTTTTTAATGTTTTTACAGTCCTGCAGGTGGCTCTGAGCAGGAGAGCTGCTCTTTTTCTTCTGGGCTCTTGCTGACCTCGCTGCTTTTTTGCTGCCTTCAGGACTGTCCAGGGCCACAGGCCAGCACATGCCACCCCTCCACACGCTGTGCTGCCCGTCTGAGCTCTCCTCTGCCCTGCTCTGGGAGCCCAGGGCTCTGCTCCCAGCCAGCACCCAAGGGTCAAACCAGCACAGCACCGAGCACGTTTCTCTTTGAAACACCCTCAGCCAACGCTGCCCACGGGTTCCACAGCCTCAGACTCTTTAGGAAAGCTGAGTTGGAGAGCAGCCTGAGCCCTGAGCTTTGATATTTCCCAGTTTCATTCCGCAGTGATTCCCCGAGAGCACATCTGGAACACAGTTATTAGGGCTGGCAAAGGAAGGGCATTTTTTTTGATTTCCAGAGAGTTATAACAAATGCTTTTACTTTCTGGGTCAAGAAAGTAATGGTTGAAGTAACTTGAGTGAGGTGGATCTGGATTCAAGAGCAATCCTTGTCCAGGGAGAGCAAATTCTGCTTTCCCTTACAGTTCTGTCATTCTCTTGGTTTAAAGAGCTGTTGGTATCTCTCCACGACTGGATGAGACCTTCCATTTGTAGACCTTGCTTTCCAGTCTGGCCCTTCTTGGCATGCCCAGGGAGGCGCTCTGTTCTCTTCTCGACTCTAAAAGTGCTGCCAAACCCCTACTTTTTATAGCAAATTGCAATAATTTCACATGGCAGGATCTTGGAGCAGCATTGTTGCAGCTTAGTACTTATATTAATCTAAATTAAATTACCTCCTGAGCCTTCCAGCTGGAAATCCCTTATTACCAAGGACTTCCTGTAGGAATTATGGTGCCATTCAGAAGAAAAAACAACCCAGATCCCAGAACATTAAGCTTGTTGGGTGTATGAAGGCCATGTCAGAACAGGGAAGAAGCAATCAGCCCTGAACGTGGCTGGGGGGGTAAAAGCACAAACAAATTGGTCTTTCTTGGAACTCAGTCTGCATATTCATGGAATCGGGGTAGAAGGGATCAGCACATTTTAGGATCACAACTGTTACCCAAGCAGACTTGACTCTTTTCCATGAGCTAATTCAAACGGAATAAAAACTCAAAGACAGAAACCATCATACACACAAAGAAAAGGGAAACAGCCTGCTCACTGCATCAAAAATAAGTAGACAAGCCCATTTTCAGAACATGCCAAATATTGAGGGGGCTCTGGTGGTTTTCAGGCGGGGTAAAGGAGTAAAGAAATCCTGCAAGGGATGTGAAGAGAGGAGCTGGCAGAGCAGCTGAAAGGGCTGCTTGGAGAGCAGCAAAGGAGCACAGAGACTTTTTGTTGTTGTTGTTTCTCTGCTTATGCCCTGAAAACCCAACTGTCTGTTTTTACAGAAAATGCAGACACGTTATGCTAAAAGACAAACACAATCAGAATTTGTCTCACGAATTTCGTTTTCTCTCTTTATTACTAAAAAAAGATGGTGAAGTGATTTTAAAGTATTCCCACTCTGATTGCAGGTTAGATCAGCATGGTGGCCTTTGCTACATATTTTTTTATGTCCTCACAGGTAAAGGACTGTTTTCAGAGATGAACCTCAAAAAAACAAAAAGAAAAAAAAAATCCACTAAAATACAATCTTTCTGGAGTGTTTTAAGATTTTTCTAGTCCCCCTCAATACTCTCAATTAACAACCATAAATAATTCCATTTTTATTATCTTCCTTGTGCATTTTTTAATTCCCTGAGGCTCTGGTTTGAGTTCTAAGATTTTGTGTATTTACATGCATCCCAGGGGTGTTATTTTCCAACAACCTTGCTTCAGTTTTCATTGTTATGCAGATGATGTGAAAAAACAGGTTTTGGCATTTTCTCTGATCACTGAAAAACTATCTGGGCTCTCGCTTTTGCTTTAAAGCTCTGCCATCCATCTCCTGTTTTTTTCTTTTTTTTTTTTGTTTTTTTTTTGTTCTTTTTTTGGTTGTTTTTTTTTGTTGTTGTTTTGTGGGGTTTTGGTTTTTTTCATTTTGTTTGGTTGTTGGTTTTTTTTTTGTTTGTTTTCCTTTTAAACACTGATATAACTAAAACCACATTTCTTCAACTCAAAAAAAGTCTTTTTCCTCCTCTTCTATTTATATTTCTTACTAATTAATATAAATTTAAAGAACACTTTCACCTGCGAACATTGGATTTTCTGGTTCCAGTTCACCTCCTAAGTGACCAATACCTTGCATTGCACCATCTCAGCAACAAATTTTAAAAACTCTCTGCCACCATTTTGAAGATGCTGTTGTCGTGCCTTTGCAAGGCACCAAATGAAGTGGTTACTTTTGCTCCCATGGATTACAACAGGTGAACTGCACATTTTGGCCACCATCGATCCTGACTCAGCCAATGCCATCAAAACCTCCATCCCTTGCTTTGGGTAACATCTGACAAGATACAGGAGAGGTCATGAAAACAGATCACTGTTATTTGCCACGGAAGTCCTGGCTAGTGATTTACCCCCTCATTAAAGGTGTGATCCAGCTCTAGAGAGATATCCAAACCAGATATCTTAATGTAACCAACCCTGCCAGAAAAACAGACCCAAGCCTACGCAAGCAGGAAGGACTTTCAGAGGTGTAAAGCTGCAACTCCCACACCTGCTGTGAAGCTGCAACCTGATTTTTCACCTGCTGAAAGCTTAGAGAATTATCCACATGGATTAAAACAGGGTTGTTTTTTTTAAAGACTGGTTTAATTTTACAACCTTGACATCACATTTTGGATGCACACATATTGTTCCTGCTAAATCATATTTAACTTATCTCACAAAGGAATTGCAATGATTGTCGTGGAAAACAGCATTTTTCTCATTTCCTCTCTTTGTTGCAATTTGTTTTTCATCTGTCTACCACTCAGAATGCACTAATAATAAAAGAAAAAGCTTAACATAATTTTTAAAAAGTAGAGGTGCCTATTATGCACTGTGGGTGGATTTGAAAATTACCAAAAAATGAAAAAAAAGAAAAAAAAAAAAAAATTCCCAAAAGCCCATCTGTTATGGCAAAATTCTGTACCAGGAACTATTAAAAGGGATATTCAGGGATGCAATAATGTTTTAAACACCAGGATATACTATAAAGTGCTTCAGAGAAATTTAATCCAGCCATAATACACAACTAGATAAAAAAAAAAAAAGCTAATTGAGCATATATAATCAATAATGTGATGTGTGCTCATTTTATAGGATGTATAAAATCTTTATGTTTTCTTCCAAAGTCTCACTTTAGAGAAAAAAAAAAACACTCTTTGCTATTCTTACCAAAGTGGTCATTAAACATCCTCAACTTAGAAATATGCTGTATTTTACATAATGTAAAGAAATTACTGAATTACTCCATTCTTCAGAACTTTCCCCCCACATAATTTGATCCAACATTATTATAAAATGTTTTTTGCAATTTAAATCACTGCAACAAATAAATAATTTGCAAAGTCTGACAGAAGTGCACAAGCATTTTTCATTCCACCCTCTGCTTCCTTCTTTCCAGGACCCCACTCCTGCCTCATAATTCCCTGGGAGCTCAAGGATCCTACGAGAATGTTGCTCAGAAAGGGAGATTAAAGCAGATCTGCCTTGATGTACAGGACAGGAGACCCAGTGGGGCTCTTTTATCTCAAACCAGTGGATAATTTCATGATCCTCCCAAGAGACCCAAATCAAAGACAAACATATTAATAACAAGAGAAATACCTATAAAAATGCTAGCAGTGGCTGCCATTTAAGACATTTTAAGCTGCAATACCTTTTGGCATCAATATGCTAAAAAAACAGGTTGAACAGAAGGGTAACTCTTACAAGGGGCAAAGAAAGGAGAGCTCAGCATCATTTTAAACTAGACACAACTACTCCTCTAAACTGAAAGGGGAAACAAGACAAGACTCTAATTAGAGGCTCTGCTTTGGTGGTAAGGCCAGCTAAGCATGGGAGCAGATGGGCTCTGGAATCCCTGGGATCTCCAGCTCGGGCTGGAGCAGTGACAGGCAAACATCCAGGCTTTTAATTGTCAGCACGCCCCAAAGCAGTTTGGCCAAGGCCAACCCTGATGCTGCCACAAAATTCCTGGGCATGTTCTAGGGGATTGCAAGGACTCGGCGCCCCTCACAATTGGAAACACCAGTCAGGCAGTCCTGCTTCCAGACCAGGAGAGTTTGGCCATCTGGAGCTAAGCCATGAAGTCCCGTTTCGTCTCAGGGCCAGGCAACAGAGCTTGGATTATTTCATGCTTTAATACAAATGCAGTTCCTAAAGTCCTTCATAGCCTGGCTTTTCCAGCAGTTCTCTTGTACGTTTAATGCAGTCCACTACGATGCAGCCACAAAGCAACGTTGCAAAGAAACCCATTACATGAATTTTGAGAAGAAATTATTCAGCTGCTCAAAAGAGCAGAAACTTTTAGAGGCAATTAGGCAGAGGCTTCATTCTGTTCCTCATCCCTGCCTTACACCTTGGACTGTGAGAGGGCAACAGCACAGCAGTGCAAACACTTGGCAAGTGGTTCAGCCAAGAAGGAAGAGCTGAAGAGGAGTCAAGAGGAGCAAAAAATTGTTTGAAAACAGTTAATATTATGAAGTAGTATTTACTTCTAAAAATACCTTGATTTCTCCAGAATTTCTTCCTTCCTCCCTAAATAATTCAACCAAAGTTCCTGTTGTTGCTGTTTGTTCAAAGTACATTACACAATTTCCTTCTGTATGTGTATATGTTGAGGTTTTGTAAATATATGGGTAAATATACTTCTAAATGGAAAGTATTAACAACAGATGAAACCCACATTTAATACTGACATGTGAGCCTAAAATTGTAAATTAAATAGTGGGAGCAGTAGAACGGAATCTAATACAGGTTTACAATCTGGATTTTTAACCTTTCAATTATTTGTTCATTGTGCCTCCAGATATGGATAAATTATGCCATCAAATCTAATAATGTAGAAGAAAGAAAAAACAACAAAAAAACCAAACAAACAAAAAAAAAAAAAACCCCAAACAAACAAAAAAACCTCTGTCATTATTTTGAGAAGTTTAGTTTAAAACAGGAAGACAAAGAAAATACAACATTTATACTTTCGTTTGAGGGGGACTGTGAGCTAAATAATATCACTGAAGCTCTGTCTCAGTGGCTTCTGCTCCTAACGTCCCAAGTGAGTGGCTGAAAGAAGGGCAGCTGGGAGGAAATCTCCTGGTTTTTGCTCAGCTGGGCCAGGCTGTCATGTCATGGCAGAGTAACTCTGAGTGATCCACGAGCACATTTGCTGCTGCTGGGAATGGCAACACAGCAGCGATGAACTCTCAGTTTATTCTGAGCTGAGCCCTTCAAAGGCTTAGAGAGGAATAAGCTGTGTCTGCCTGAGTGTCCTGGGACTCCTGAGAGTGCTGCCCTGAGGTACAAAGCACACCAGGCTCCAGCAGGGTGTGAGGATGAGAAGGCACCAAGAACAAGGGCAGCCATGGGAAAAGCAGCCTCAGGCAAACGTCCTGCAGTGAGAAAGACAGAGATGCCAAGAGCCCAAAACATTATCCCTAGGATGGTACAGAGAAATTCAAAATTTCCCATTAAATCACAGTTAGAAACACTGCTTCTGTTAACTGGCTTCTTCCTGGAAGGAAATTGTACAATTTGTGCCCTCTATTTGGGACAGTAATCAATCCTGTGTGAGTGTGCCCAGTACAAAGCACACTCTAATTTAATTTCCCAAATATCCTGGCAAGCCAGCCTCCAGTGATGGCTCTGAATGTGGGGCTGAACTTCTCCAGAGGACTGAGAAACCTGGAATTCCTCTCAGCCATCCTTTCACAAACAAATGCTTAACAGGAGCTCTCAATGCCACCTTGAACAAAGACTAGCAATGCCCAGAGTTTCCATCCAAAGGGGAACCAAAGCTGGGAGGAGAACAAAGGCTGGACAATTGCATAGCAATGCAGTTTCCAAGTAATTCTAAATCCAATATTTCCTGCAATGAGTACCTGAAAGGCAAACTTCTCTGCTTTCAGCTATGGGTCATGTGCTGTATTCCAGCCAGAAACCTTCACATTCCTTGTCTCGGAAGCGCACTCAATACAGACAGCTAGAAGTGACTGTCACATTCCTCAGGAGATTATTTCCATTCACATATAACCTCAGTTAACATTTATAATATCTCTGTCTCGACTTGGGGTTATTAAGAAGAATAAAAGTGGCAAATAAATATTATACTCTTCGATAGAGCTTGGGACTGCCACAGCCTCCAGATATCTTGATATTGCTCGTGTGTTATAAAAGAAAAAGCTGTCTAGGCTTAACAAGAGGAAGATGTCTTACAGATTTTTTTGATGTATTTCCACCTATTCAAACACTCTGAGTTCACAGAGTCAGCCAGAAGCTGCATGGCAAAGAGCATTAGAAAGGATATTCATTTCTTTCTTTCAAGATCACAAAAAGGGACAATGTTCCCTTATCAACATATTGCTAAGTCTGCATTACCAAATGCATGAGGACATAAAATATTTCTTTTCTATGGGATTATCTGTATTTTCTTAATACACAAATCCCTACTGTATCAAGTTTTGTGCTCTCCAGCAGGCTGCGGTTCACCTTTCACACAAACATAGCAAGATATATTTAATCTTCTTCTTCTCCTCAGAATCAAGAAACATTACAGATCTTTACACAATGCATTGTTTAAGCTGTACCCAAATAAAGACTAAAGTTTTATTCCTGTTAATGTAACACGTTATTTTATTTCAATTCACTTCATTAAGGTTTTTGAGGTCGCGATATCAGTTTGAGATTTCTGGCTGGAACAAGGTGGGGGAATTCTTCATAATGCAGAATGCAAACTGATCTACTGCCAGCTGGAGCTGGTGAGCTGCTGGATCTGAACGAGGATTTGTTCTCCAGAAAAGGTCTCCAGTAACAGTCTTAGGCTCCAGCAAACACTTCAGACCTGCGCAGCCAGCACAGTCCTCAGGGAGAGCAGCTAAGCCACGGGAAGCAAAAGGTCTGATGTATTATTTATGAACTACAGCAAACACAAAGGAGAGCACTCAATTCTTGTCACCTGCAAATGGACTAGATGACTGCCCCGGATAATCTAACAGGAAAGGACAGGAAAAAAAGTATTTCTTGTTTAAAAGTTGAGAATTTAGGCTGTAATAGAGCTGGGCAGAGCAAGGCAAAGCTGGAGCCAGGCACTAAGAGAGGTCGTGCACAGCTCCTTTCTCAGCTCCTGACCCCTCACACCTCCCCAGAATTCCCCCCAGCAAACTGCTGCTCAAACTCAGCAGCCAGGCCCTGCTGCAATTCTGGAAATTAAACAAAACTACAATGGGACTAAATTAATTCGCTGTTGTGTGTCTCTTTTGAACAAGAATTTGACAATAGCTTTTTCAGAAATAAAGAGCTGGAACACCACCCACCCATTTTGTAGCCTCTGCTGAATGAAAACACAGCAAAATAATAATAAAAATATTCCATCCGAACAAACAAAGCAAACAAGAAGAAGAAACTCTCAGCATAATTAAGAGAAGGGAGAGCTCTGTTGTATCCCAACGTTCTCAAGTCAGAGACTGCCTTTGCAGGAGATTTGATGGGCTGTTTTTGATGCCACTCACTCATCACTGAGGCTTAACTACTGCCTTACTGCACAGCAAAACTGTACCCACTACCCTTTCCAGAGCCACAAACTACGCCTTAACCTAACCTAAAACCAAAAATATTACATTAAGAGAGCTTAATCTACATCCTGTCACTGGCTTTTCCTCCAGTGCAATCACAGGAGTTGGACAAGTAATTCCAAATACTCTTGGAAGCAAATTACACCTCCACAGAGCCTTTTGTCTTTTGCCTTCCGTCATCTTTTTATTTGCCATTTTTCTCTCACAGCAGGTTTTCCAGGCAGAAGCATATATTCAGGAAGTTTGTTCTCTAAGTCTAAATACTTAAAAAAAAAAAAAAAAAAAAATCA
>VWZN01008681.1:134306-154911 GCA_013396955.1 Regulus satrapa
AAAAAAAAAGAAAAAGGAAAAGCTTCAAAGGGGTCTGTGTCAGATATAATTAAAATGATGCTACTTCACAGCTAGTACTGCCTTCTGTGTTTCACTAATATTCCAAATATCAGACTGTACATATAAGCAAATTTAATAATAACCTAGTCAGTAAAGAGTCTCTCAATTTAATTATTTTTCAAATTAGAAGTTGTTTTCAAGTGAAATAGGTTGATCAAGAATCTGTGTCGAGGTATTTTCAACACTGCTGTTTAACAGCAAATGCCAAAACGCTCTGCTCTGAACAGATAAAAAAGGGCCACTCACAACTTCCATAAAACTTTGACTTTTTAATCCAAAATTTAACCACTTCCAAATCAAAGCACTTCATTACAATTTAATTTAGCATTAACCTCTCTTGACAAGCAGTCAGAGCACCGTGTTAAGAGCTGTAATTTATTTGCTTTATCCTCCTGCTCCAAAGGGGCTCTTTGGCCTTTGGTGATGAACTGTGGCAATGCTCTGACCCACGGGTGTCACCTCAACTACAGCAGCACCAGAGCCAGCAGGAGACCAGAAATTCAGCTGGGAGCAAGGCTCAGCACAGAGGAGGAGTCGAAGGAAGAAGGAGGATTGTGCTTTAACCCAAGGACTAAGAGCCTGTTAGAAAAGCTATCAATAAACTATGCCATTAGGCTCAAAGTACAGTGCAGCAGTGAAAGATGCATTCAGATTATTAAACCCAAATTGCTGAGTGATTCACAACAAATGAAGTGTTTTGTGCAGAAGGTGAACGACAAGTAGTCTAGTACTTGTTTAGTCACAAGATTAAAAAAAAAAAATCTGATTATATTCTAAATGAGTCATAAGGTAAGGAAAATATTGTCAAAAATACACAAGTCATCTGAAAAGCCATTAAAAATCACTAAGAATTGAATATTGCTGAGGTATTTTAATTTCACTCTTCATTGTACACCTGTAAAGATCTGTTAGAACAAGTAAGAGAAGATGGTATAATTCTGAAAAGTTCATAAATTGTATCTAATTATAACAAATCCAACAGCAACAAAGCCTGCTCAAACTGAATGATTGAAACAGACATATTTATCATTCAGTCCACCAGGAATGTCCTTAAACAACGTGGCACAGACAAAATATAAATGAGTTCTTTCCCAAATAAAGGTGTTTCTCTCTGACTGTCTCACCTGTGATGATTGCCTGCCATTTCCAATTAACTTCAACAGGGAAAGATCCTAAACTGAGCCTGTTAAAAGGCTAAAAATAGCTGCAGGTACACAAAACCCCGTCCGTGGGTAACTGTTTACATCTCTCACGCCCTGTCAGATTACAACAGATCTGTTGGTACATGATGGATTTCAGGGAGATCCACGTCTGAGAAAACCTAATCCCAAACTGAATGATGGAATAGCTGATAGGCAACCCAGCAGATTATTAATTTTAGGGAAACGCCATTGCTCCTGCATGGTTTAAGCAAACAGAAAGCATGAGGCAAAGCAAAGGAGGCATGGACTAAGTGGAATAAAGGTAACTAACTGAAGAATTTTCAGCCACAGCTGTAGAAGTAGAATTGCCACCATTTGCTTAATGGGACAATCTAATCTGCTCTCTGGTAAACGTCACAGACCCACTGGGATAATTGAGATTTTGGCATTGAGGGGACAGGCCCTGAAGCCAAAGCAGCCTGGAGAGCTCAGGAGGGTGCTCACATTTTGTAATATTTCCTTTGAGGCAGCCAAACGCAGCCACCCCTTCAGGAGATCCCACGACACAGACTGCCCTGCCAAGAAATGGCACTTGGCAAAGCCATCCCCTGCAATTCCAGGGGACAACATTCTGGGGGATGATCAGCCAGGATGGAAGATTTCAACAAATTCAAGAGGTCTGATACTCACAAATAACACGCACAAACAAAACAAAACAAAACAAACAAACAAAAAACACACACACAAAAAAAAAAGCACACAAAAAAAAAAGTTATTAAGTGAAGCTGTTCAGGGTAGGTTCTGAACAGCCATTAAAACAAAGCTTAAACACAAGAGGCTACAGATGTATTCCATGAAAATGGCTAAATGTCAGGACAATATGCATAGGAGGACATAGCTCACCTCTCTTTATTTATCAAAATGCTTAAGGTCAAGCCTTTGAGATCAGTTCTTGCTCTGGAGATGAAAAATTTGGCAATTGGCTCACTCTACCAGACAGAAATATGAGATTAAATGGCTGAAGATAAATTAAAAACAGTCAAAGAGAGGGTTCAATTTTGTAATAGTGCCAGCATAGGGGCAAACAGAAGATTTTTCAACACTAATCATCTTAAAGATGCATTGGTTTCCTTTTTTTTTATTTTTTTTTTTCCCCTCTAAGATCTGCACCAATACAAACAAAAATTAATTCATGAAGTCAGACTGCCTGACAACAATACTCCCTTCTGGCTGCATAATCTATTACCTAGCTGCTCACAGCCATCAGTCTTTGCATCGTACATAAACAAATATTTCATTTCATTTTTTAAACTGGGAGTTAGTTTTGGAAAAAAAATAACTTAGGATAACTTTTTCCTTTAAAAAAAAATGGAAAAAAAATCATCTTTATTATAACTTAGCTGATCTTTTTCCCTGTAATTCTTTTGTTTCAACTTACAAAATTAAATGCAAGTGTAATACTTTCTAAATTTATTTTTACTGCTAAAGTCATCTTTTCAGTCTTACATTTTTCATCAAAATATCACTACCACTTTTGACACAATTTATAAAATATCAGCCATACAAACTCTCATCGACAAATACAATTTCTTATTGCGATCCAACTTTTATCTAGATGAAAAATAAATTATTAAAAATTAAATAAAAGCGATATAGTAAGAATATTGCAGGCAGCATTAACTTGATCATAACATCCTCAGAACGAATCCCATGCTATTCTTCCATGTCACTCCCACATATTATACTGCCTCATCATCTCCGCTCTTGTGTGCCACTATTAATATTTAACTATCAAATGTCTTTTACTGGAAGATGTTTACAGATCAGACAGCGAGGAAATAACCGTTCCTGGAGCTGCCACAGACTAAATTATGTTCCAAATTGGGAAGGCCCTCTATGTGAGCAGTAAATGTGCCTACCCCTTGGCTGGGGGTGATCCCTGGAGCAGCTCAGTCCAGAGCCTTGCAGGGACAGCTCAGGGGTGAGCTCTAAGCAGTCCAATCACCTCCTCAAGTGAAACATTAAATGTGGGCCTGAATGGTGGGTTGAGATCTGAACTAAAACCTTTTGTCCTCTCACATGTCATGAGGTTTTGGCCAGTTGTGAAAATCACATTTATAGATTTTAGAAAAGCAGCAGTATCTTTCAGCAAGGGTGTGATTAGCCACATTAGTTTATGTGTAAGCATAAAATGAACCAACATACCCAAAGTGAGGAGGATCATAGCCTCATTTTCAGCCCTGCATTGTAATGTCTTAGTGACTGCATTTATTTAAGGTGTTTTTTATTAAAATAGCTTGCTTTTTTTTTGTTGTTGTTGTTCTTTTTTTTTTAATATATATTTGTAGTAATTAATTTCATTTTTTTCTGGCTAAACAACAAGCAAGGACATTCCTTTACTTTTGCAAAGGCTGCACTGCTTGATTGGGAGGAGAGGGAAATTCTACTGTCAGCCTGATTTACTGTTTGGTCTCTTTCCAATTCATATAAACCAAATAAATACTAATGAACTCACCACCCTCAGCACAAACACCCCTTCTGCTCTAACTGATGAAAGCATTTTCAGTTGTTTCATTCTCCTGCTCCCGAGGTTGATGTTGTGCCTTTTGTGTGCCAGTCCTACAGTGCCAGCACTGCAATGGTGACGGAAGATAAACGAATGCCAGAGATGGAGTTTGTGATTCTTTTAAGTGCATTGGAAGCTTCCAAAAGTTTTAAACCAGTCAGTAAAAACCAATAGGGTCATAATCTAATTTCAGGTTTATTTCCTTCAAAGGTCTGTATCGGAAATTACCATCCTGTCAAAAGTTGCTTTTAAAAATTTTTAGTGACTCATGAACACACTTGTCATTACTTGGCATTTAGACCTGATGGCCTTTCTAAAACATCCACACAGTGACTCAGCCAGCTCTTCTGATCATTCCAAGCATAATTGATATTAGCTCCAAGAGTGCCAATCAAAAATTAGGTCAGTGTTCTCATGACAGTGCTTCCAGCACAAGTACTGGCTGATCACACAGAGCATCGCACCTTTCACCAGCGATACAAGATTCCTTAGGAAAAAAATGGAAAATTTAAAGGGAATCTTTAGTAATTGTGAGAACAGAGCTCTGGATTCAAAGACTCGAGTCTGTCACTTGCCAAAAAGACAAAGGAATGACCTTTTGGCAAAGCTGACACTGAAGCAGTCATGAGATATAAAATGTATTCCACTGAATCACTGAATAACCTACACTGGAAGGGCCCCACAAGAATCAACAAAATTTTAAAAAAAATCAGCTCCTGGCCCTGGTCAGGAGAAGCCAAACAGTTCCAGCAGGAGCCCAGGAGTGCTGTCCAAAGGCTTCTTGGGCTCTGGCAGGTTTGGTGGAGGGCCCATGTCCTGGGGAGCCTGGTCAGTGCCCTCCACCGTCTGGGGGAAGAGCTTTTCCTGACACCTAACCTCCCCTGACATCTCTTCATGTCATTATTTGGGAAATATTTCATTGGAATTTGGCTCTTTCTTCTTTTAATCAAGTTCTATTTACACGACCAGGCATAAATCCCTGCACTTGGCCTTGACCTGGTGGAAAAGTATGCTCCCAAAAAGTTTTTAGAACCATCTGCTCCCAGGAGTTTAAAAACACTTTCTTCTATCTAGGCAATACCGTAACTGATTCAAGCTGTAGAAATAAAGAACTAAAAGGCTATCCTTTCTTCTCCCAAATAAACATTTAAACCAATCAACATGACAGAAGGTGCACATTAGACAATGTTTCCATCACAGAGGAAAAGCTACTGAAGTAACGAGATCCAGATGTTCAACCAAAAAGAAATTTATCATCCTCAGAAACCCCCAAATTGTGTCTGATGTTTCATACAAAGATTGTCTAATTTGCTAATGTGCATTTTCTTGCAATGTGGGAGAAAAAAGCACACCTGTCAAGAAACCTGCTCTGCACACACATTGGAATGACATCTGTAGCAGCTCAGCATCAGGGAAATCCAGACACCATTAAATTAATTTGAGCATGCCTTCCTTTGTACAAATTTCTCTGGAAATCTTCAAAGTCAACAAAATAAATATGCCTAATTTCTTTACTTCTTTTACAGCATCTAGGGGTAGATTGAAGGGGGAAAAAAAATGCTGAGGAAACTTTTTGAATACCTTCATAGAGTATTTTTGGGGTTTTTTTTTACATAGTTTAAATTTTAATCTCTGAAAGTTTTGTAGAATAAACATTGATAGAGCACAGGGCTGGAGAACCTAGTTCAACACGTAAGTCAGTGTCACTTGTGGTCATCTACAACATACATGGAGTTATGCTATCATCACTGTGTTATCATCATATTACCTTCTGCAACAGAAACCTAGATCCCTATTAAATCTGACAGCGAGATGATGAGAATCTACTGATGAGTCCCATTTTCTCTACCAAAATCAGTCTTATTTCAGGTGAACTTTTTCAGTGAAGTTCTGCAATTTAATGATTTCAGCTTTTCTTCCCTCTGGTGAAGGCACAGAAGGGCAGCTGTGGGTGTCCCTGGATCCCTGGCAGTGCCCGAGGCCAGGCTGGACGGGGCTTGGAGCACCCTGGGACAGTGGAAGATGTCCCTGCCATGGCACGGGTGGAATGGGATGACCTTTAAGGTTCCCTCCAACCTAAACCATTCTGGGATTCAGGATTTAGAGAACGAGAAAAGAGCAGTAGATATATATGGGAAGATGAGGTCATTTTCTTACCTAGTGACACATTTTACTTGTGAGTGATAGAGCTCTGAAGCTTTCAGAACTTCCTTCCCACTGGAGCTGCATTATTGGCTTACTTTTCACTTTAGTGTACAGGGACTGTTTTCACCAAGACTGTATCTGGTAACTGCCACCTGCTTCTGTGAAGATCTTCTCAGCAAGATTCACAGGGACTTTCTCCCAGGGAAATCTGAACAGGCTTGACTTTTTTTCACTCAATGCCTAAGTTTAGAGCGAGAGCCTTCTGAAGAAGAAAGTTGATCTAATGGCAGAGTTAAGCACATCTTCTAATTATTACAAGGTACACGATTTGTCATGTAATACTTCCATTCTCATAAAACTGCTGAGATGTTAAACTTTAAAATGCAATGCAGGTATTACACAAGTGAATTATTTTACTTATTTTCCATATATTACAGCTGAATAGCAGTTCACTATAGCTACGGTTGAAAATTGCTTACTCTTTAATAAAGGGCTATTCCAAACTCCCCACCTGCTGACTCAAATGCTTTAGAATTATTATGCTTCAAGGTGGTGGCCAAAATATTGGGCAATTTGGAAAACAGGTTCTTAAGACACAGCTCCCTTCTCAAATGAGTTTGCATCTTTTTTTTTTCTTATCATTTTTTCACAAATTCAGAACTCAGGTGATGGCAAATGACATTTTCCTTATCATGGAAAAAATGCTATAAGAGAGGTGAGGTGAATATTTATAATCTAGGCGTGAGAAAATGAAGCATAAAGTGAAATATATCTTTAAATTAACCTAGAAATGGTTCAACTGAGGTGTACAATTTTCTCAGTGGCAGAGGAGGTGCTGATGAGGCATCCTGGATGCCAGGATATTTCAGTCTGTACCAGTTTTCCAGGGGTATTGTGCACATAACTCAGCCTGAATCCAAAAATGTTTTGTCTGAAACTGAAGTTCAAGATTTCAGTGTATAATTTTGAGCACGTGATTTCCCTCAGCACCATTGCAATGAACATTAATTATTTATGGACAAGACAAGGAGAACCAATCACGTGTTCTGCATGACTGAGCTGAGCCTGGCTAAGAGAAAAAAAGACCAAATCCCTTGGTCAGGGTATCAATAAAACTCCAGCTTGAGCTTGGCTTAATCTTTATCAGTTGATGGCACAGCTCAGATGCAATCAGGAACAGAGGGAAAGAATTCAAGAATAACATGGGTGGAAGCAATGAAGGGCCTGAAGTGTCCCAGCCCCCTTTGCAGAGAGCACCTGCAGGCTCAGACAGTGCCAGGCAGTGATTCCTTGTGTTGTGAACTGTACTTTTCCAAATTCAATACAATTGGAGAACTCATAGAAAACCAGCATCAGCCTTTGGATGCTCTTCATCGTTTCTGGATGAATCAAAAGACATTTGAGTCTAAAGGAATGCACAGGAGTGGGGACATCACCATTGTGGGGTGAGAAGTCAAGTACTGAGCCCTCTGTGACCTTCCTGGCTTTTGTGGCCATGGCATCCCTCTTCAAACGGCCTCTTCTGAGCAACCTACACTTTAAGGATATTACTGAGATGAAAGGGACAATGGGGATTTGCCAGTTCCAGAATTCTGATGGATACATCAACCCACGGCTGTGGCACAAAATACAGAGAAGCCATCAGAAGCCTGGCACAGGTATGGAAATCCAAGATCGGGGTGAGGAGCTGAGGACAGACACCCTTAGCACACTCGACATTCTCCCCAGACAGGATGTGAGAGCAGCTTCTCTTCCCAGTTTAAAGTTTCAACACAGCTGAGTTTGGCTACAAAGTTCAAGACTTCCTTTCCATAATCAAAATCAACTGTTGGTTTGGGGTACTTGGTTCATTTAGGTCTTTTTTAAAACATCTCTTCAAAGCCTACACAGCACACATCAGCAACCAGTTCCTCGGCAAAATATCAACAGGAACAATTCAAACACATCTATGCCTAATTCCAGCAATAATAAAGACTTCACTTACAAAAAATGTGACAATTCACAGCTAATGATGAGGAGAGTCAGGACCCCTCTGCAAGGTCAAGAAAAAGTGGGAACTTCTTAATATGCAACTCTGACCTATGGTGGCTTGGTAGAAAAATACAGTCCCTAGTAGATCATTTCCTTGCAGTATTTGTCTTGAGTTAAACCTATTACACAATTTTCATGTATTTTTTCCAATTTGAGAGAAAGAAGTGTCTTACCTCTGAAGAGAAAAAGATGGCTTAATAAATTGTGAGAGCAAACACCTTATTTGATAAGGGTTATCTAATGCCTCATGTCATTCTAATGTCTCATGTAGAATATAAACAAGTACAGAATAGAAAACACCTGTAAATTAAACAAAAGATTTGGATAGACAATTGCTTTTCATCTCTCTTAATGATGCTCTAGTGGATTACAGCTGATGAATAGTTTTTGTACTACTACAGACCAATTCTGCTTTGTTGGCTTATGAGTCTGCCTTCAAAAAATACTCACAAATGTGAAGTGAAAACAACACTGCAATTAAATCTCATCAAGCACCTAGCAAATAAGTAACAACAGTTTAGTGGTTTTAGTGAATGTGTTGTATTCCACAGAATTTGGTTAATTAAACAACAGCAAACCACCACCACTGCAACCCTTAAATAATTTCTGATCTTTAACATTTCTGAACAGTTATTTTTAGCTGATCCTACACTGAGTAGGATGCTAAACTGGAGCTTGCTTTCAATCTGATGATCTTATGATTTAATAACTCTCAGGGGAAAATTATTTCCCCAAAGACACTACACAATATCAAATTTATAAGACTGAGCAGAAAAATAAAAAGACTAAAAAACTAATGTCAGGTTCCTGGAGAATGAAGTGACAGAGAGGAATAGAATGAATAGAGCACCATGCATTAGGGCTGCAGGATCATCACAGCCATTAGGCTGAGAAATGTTGATTTACAGGTTCCCCAGCACCACTACAGAAGCACAACTCTGTACTTTAACCACTTTGTGAAAGAGGATGGTGATTTCTAAAGGTGTTTAAAATAAACCAGTAACTTTTAGGATAAACCATCATGAAGAAGTGAAATTCTATTTTAGAATGATTTATCATGATAATCTAGGACACTTAGGTGTGTTCATGTTTATCTTGAGTTCACATGCTGAAAGGCTGTCTTGGTGTCTCTGTAGACACTCAATTGGCTAAATGAACTTAGCAGCAATTCTCTTAAATTATTAATTTGAGTTCAGTCTTCCATTACGTTGGAGAACACACCAGAAATAGAAGGCTTCAGCTTACAAGGTACCTCTAAATGATACATTACATGAATTAATGCCACTGGCAATAAAGCCTTTTCCTCCACCATGAGCACCTTGAGAGGACAAAGAATCAGTAACTCATCAGAGAAATGGGAACAAGGCTGAAGAGTGCTGAATTAAAACTAGCATGGTAACTGAAAGTTCAGACCAGGTATTGCCAGGTTTGAGAACACATATTTGGAAAAGAGCTGTCAAAGTACAGGTGCACCAAAACTCTGTTGATACTGGAAAACGCCAGATGAAGTTCCTCTCACCTGGGAATGCAGCACCTGGAATTCGCTCCAGAAGCAAACTGCATCTGCTGGCTGGCTGCAGGGAAGTTGTCTGGCACTTCAAACCCAGAACTGGGAGTCAGCAGCACCCATCGCCCTGGTTTTGGTTAAATCTCACCCCAGCTCAAAGAATTCCAAACTGTCTCATACCCGGTGAGCTCTACACAAATGAATGCTTCCAACCTCGTGTGTGGGGGTGAGAACATGGGATGTAGAAACTCTAGGGTGGTGGTTTGGATGCTCTGCTGAACATATGCAGGAGTGAAACCAGTTCTGAGATGTGAGATGGAGCCAATAAACAGAGAGGCTGCCTCTCTGAAAGGGAGAGTCAGGACTGTTCCACTTCTGCTCAGTCTTTCAATATGATTTACGTCTAAGAGTACCTATTAAAAACCCTGTTGCTTTTCCCTGATCTAAAGGTGTCAAAGAAGAATAAGTTCTAACACAAGGCTTATTATTTCAAAAATGTGAAAATCCTTTGAATGCAAAATCAGATAGACTGACATCTTTTTTTTTTTTTAATGTATGACAAAAATGCTGTGTATTAGGAATTAAAGAGATCAAGACAATTGACAGTAAGACTACAAAGGACTGGTAAGTCAATAGAGTGAATGAAAGGTATGAAATGGAAAAAAAATAAAAAAAAATCCACTGTTCTGTTTAAATTAATGTGTCAGACAGTGCAGTAAGGAACAATAGACTAAGCTGAAACACAATAAAAAAGTGTCTGCACTACCAAAGAATGAAAACTTTTTAGGGTATCAATTAAGGGTCATTATCCAAAAGCAAATCATAGATTTTATGTTACTCAAAGGAGTCAAGGGGACAAAGGAAGCCTGAGCAAATCTAAAGATCACCAGAATAAGTTCTTGCAGGCCCAGGTGAGTGAAGGTTTAGTGGAGAAAACTGAAGGGAGAACGGAGCACAAGCACACAAACATCACTGTCACTCCACAGTGGAGAAGACAAAATTACAAGCATTGAGAGTATATGAGGGATAATTATTAAACTAATGCTCACTGGAAACAAACAAAAACCAACCAACCAAACAAACCCAGAAAACTCCAACCAAAACACCAAAGAAAACCACCAAAACAAACGACCCCAAATTCTTCAACTAGAGCTCATAAAATACCATCAAAATAAGTCTAAAGTTCTCGCCTGACACCCTTCAATTTCCAACTTTTTTTTTCTCAATGCTCCTTAAAAAGCTCAAAAGTTTAAATTCCATTAAGAGTCCCTGGAGAGTCAAAAGATTATTTCTAACCCTCCCAAATTAGTGCAAGTTTTCACCAATGCCACCCAGAAACAAAAAGCAAAGGTGACACATGCTCGACATGGTGCCTCACATATTTATCCTTCCACAGGGTTCAGTAAACTCCAGTTTAATATCGAGGTGTTCACAGCACTGCTGCCACTCAGCAGAGTAAATCAGGCTTGCTTTCAGCATTCCTTCAGTTGAAAAAAAAACCCAAAACTAACCAGAATAAAACTCAGGAATTCACCTTCCTAAACTAGGTCCGATGTGATTTGGAGGCCGTAGAGAAAAAAGCAGTAGAAATACAAACATTATTTTATCATTCTCATACTTTTTTTTTTTTTTTTTTTTTTTTTTTAATATATATGTAACTATTAAGGCGACTCCACTTGAAAATGTGTCTCCATTTCATTGAGTTTCTTGACGTACATGACAGATTTGTCCAGGTTCTGCTCATCCTCCCTCTACTCCCTTGGCACACACCCTGCCTGTCCTCCACGGCTGATCACTCATTTGGAATGTGACCTAAAATTGAACATTCTTTGAAAAAAGCTTCCCCCCAAGCAGTCACGAACATATAAGGAAGATACGTTTTTCTTTCATTACAACAAGGCCTGGATAGTTCACCTACAAACTAATAACCATTCTTTCCCATGGCAAAATAAATAAACCTGGAGATACCAGGCAGAACATTCCCAGAATAATTGAACATTTTTTTCCCTTTTGAACGTTTGTCAACAAGCTGGATTATTGCACAAAATAAGTTTCCTTGACAGAATGATTTCAGCTTTTGAGAAAATGTATTCTGTCAACAAGACAGAGTAAGGACTTGACAAAATAATATGTCTGAACTACTGAAGTGTTTTGAGTTTCCTTCTCAAGCATAGCAATGAGGGGTTGTGTGTGTGTCTGCACAAAGTCAAAAGGAACTCTTTTGACACTATAAGCATGCTTTCTCCTCGGGTGCCAAAGACACAGAAAAGGTCTGACAACCTTTCTAATATCTTCATTTAATGAGCTATGGCCAGAAACCAACAGCACTTCCAGACACTGACCTTGGGACCCTTGAAGTCCTCTCCGAGTCAGATAATTAGCAAAGTATTAAACAGCAAAACCAAAGGACAGCAGTGCCACCCCCGTATAAATAAATAAATTATTTGAAGCAGAGCAGCAATGCCTGGATTTTGCTCAGGGAGTGTTTTCAGGCTGGGAAAGTGAAGAGTTGAGCCCTGGTGGCACCCTGCCTCACCCCTTCTCCGTGGTGCCTCATGGAGAGCTCCCACAGCAGCCAGGGAATTGCTGCTCCAGGTGTTATGGAAATCTTTGCTGGAATAGCTATGGGGACAGAGGGAGAAAGGCTCCAGCCTAGTCCAGCCAGTCTCTCTGGTTTTTAATGAATTCAGCCTCTCGGTGAGGGAATTCTGGCCATAAAAAAAAATGTGCAGCACACATTTCTGAACCAAAGCTGAGATTTAAATACGTCACTGCCGTCCTCACTTCAGATCAATAGGGTGTGCCAATAATTTACAGCTACCGACATAAAAGTGCTCTGATAGAATCTGCACTGGAGAGAAGCTAATAAAGAAGTAAGGAAAAAAAGGAGGCCCATTATTTACAGCATGCTCTGCCTGCACTGGAATGCAGTCAGGATCAACATTTTTCACTGGGATTTGTGCTGCTGGATATACTGTATATTCTCCTGAGTTCCAGTGAGGGGAGGAAAGAATATTTGCTGTGCAGTGTATTTTATGCACAGTGACCATATATATATATAAAGAGTCTCTCTAGGCTGTAAGTTACTTGTCAAAGGTTATTGATTTCTCCACTTCTGCCTTTGTTTTCATGTTAAATATTCATTTCCTATTGGCCGCCTGCAAACCTGGCTTTAGATTTTTTTTTTAAGGTCTGACTGTTATTTTGGCAATTTCTGTACTTGCTAATGAAACGATCAAAAGCAAAATGAAATAGATTTTCCAAAGATATTCTGGCTGCAGTATAAGGGCCATTTATGGAGTTCTCAGTGGATTTTTCATGTTTTTTGTTCAGCTGAAATAACTGGATCAAATAATAAAGTGATGACAGGAATACGTGGCATCAAAATCCAGGTATGACACGTTTTACCCCCAGGGGACAAAGTCTTGATATTAATTTCTGCTTTCAACAATCTTATGAAAACCTCCTGCATGGTAACGTAAGCACTGGGACATCATCTTCAAAGAGAGAGACTGGGCACAATTGACATGACTTGAACAGTTGACTAAAATGAAATTTTAAGTCTCTCTTTGGAGAAAATCCCTATAGACATTAGAATTCTCCAATGCAGCCATTGTTCAAAAAATGTTGATAGCAATAAAACAAGGCCCAACCATATCATAATAGTGGGAAATCAATTAAAATGTGCCAGGCCCTGGTTATACAATTTCATATATGACCCAGCAGAGTAAATTCAATATGTGCAATTTGAATGCTGGCTCTGTGAAGCACTGGTGCAGTAACCACTGCTGTGGGGTAATTAAAGAATTCATGTATTCTATATAAGGAGTCAATTTGCTTTTTTCTTGTTTTCCTTACAGGGTGATGAGTAAATGTTGTTTGGGTCCCTGTGTCTGTTTTTTTGAGTATAAGGAACTAGTAAGTCATGGCCATTATGTCCCCAAAAAAAAAAAAAAAATTCTAAACAGCTGCCTGGAATTATTTCTCTTATACTAGGATTTCTTGTAAAAAGTTGTCGTAGTAAGGTTAGGTTTTGATAACAAAATGTCCAATAACAACTTAAATTTTCTGTTGAAGGGTTAATAAATCTTTATGTCTCACGTTTCTGTGCTCCCATATGGCACAGTGAAAATTCTGCTCATACATCTGGAGGGACATAAGTCAAACATCTTCAACACCCACATTTCAACACAAATTAAATGTGAGCAGAAAAAGTTACACTGTCAGCACTGAATGACTGAAATTATCAAAATGCAAGAAAAATATGGTCAAATAATAGAAGTAAAGAAATCAGGGAGGGTGAATGTCAACAGTTCACCAGCATGTTTCTTCAGACACTTAAAAACCATAAAAAACTAAGTAGAGAGAAAGGAAAAAAAAAAAATCCAAACCAAACCAAAACAAAAATAAAAACAACAACCCTCTCCAAAAAACCCCCAAAAAACAAAATAAAAACCCCAAAAACCGACCCAAAAAAACCCCAGGAGATGTGGGGGTGGTGTGAAGGTCCTGACAAATTAGAGGCCAGAAAAACCACTAATCATTATAGAAGACACCACTTTTGGTCCGATTTCAGCCCCACAGTTTGAGAGACACCCTTCAGGCTCAATTCTCAAAAACTAATTCAGTTCAGCTTTTCAACGTGACATAAAATACTACTTCCAGCTAAAGTGGAGGTGCTGCAAGTGCTTCAAAACCAGAGTGTGCACATGTATGTGTAGATATAAATATACATATAGACTCATCAACCCACAGAAAAAATAAGTGAATGCATGGGATATAAGTTTGAGTGTGAGCGCATGTATGTGTATATATATCCCCTTAAAGCATAATTATATTTGTATCCTTGACATGGATTGGAGCTGGATGATTTTAAAGCCCTTTCTAACCTAAACCATTTTATGATTCAATGATCTTTGAAGGAATATGTAGAGATAGATAAATCTATATCCAGAAAGGCCCTTTTTATTAGTTTATAATTCCTCCTGAAATTTAGCATTCAGCGTTCACTTCCTTAAAGGAAAAAGACCCAAAGAACTGCAAATTCAGTAAAAGCTTCTTGTACAGTGCTCCTGCATACACAGGATGTGAGATCCAAAAAAAATTGGATGCTTATAACTTTTTATGTAACTATTTTGAAGCAGGTTAAAACTGACAGAGACAAAAGCCATCACAGACTACTCAACTGCTACACCAATTTGTTGTTGTTGTTTTTAAAATTCCCTCAAGTTCCAGTTAAGTGGCGTTTTGGCAGCCTGTGTTCTTAAAGCCCCCAGGTTCCTTCAATTTAAGATCAAAAGATCTCTTAAAGACAGCAGGTGCTAGAAGCTTTTAATATAAAAAGGTGATGGAGATTAAAGAAACACCCCCACCAAAAACTCAGCTGCTCTTCACCCTTTCCAGCTCTGTGTCTCCAGAGTCCCGCGAGCAGGTTCATCTTTGACACAGCCTCGAGCTACTTTTATTGTAAGAAGTTTAGCAAAAAGCAGTGTACAACCTGCCTCACACCAGCCTGGGATGAATGCTTGAACTACAGCAAACCACAGTGCACATCAGGGCGTCTATTAAAAATAAAAAAGGGCTCCTCAACGCTCTTCTCCTGAAAAGGGAACAACAGAGGGTCCAGACACAACAGTGAATATTAATCTCTTATTTTAGCTTTGTACTAAGAGTGTGCCACAGAGCAAAGGGAAGCAATGAGAGCTGATGCAACCAAATGAGTTTAAACTGGCACTGGGGCGGCTTCTTATCATTCCAGACCAAAGGATTCCGCTCCCTGGATCCGACCAGGATGTGGGCTGCTCCTGAGCAGCCTGACATCCCAGGATTGAACATCCAACCAATTGTGCCTCACACTGGAGCCCTTGGAGAGGTCAGTTCTGGCTGACTCATCACTCCTGACCCTCCATCCCACAGTCTCAGCGCAGACCAAGTCTCCTTCCATTTGTTTTTATTTCCTTTTGTACTCATGGCATGTCTCTGTTTTCAAATGACAGAACAAAATTCCTGCCCCAGCACAGCAGCCATTAAAAAAATTTAAAAACAAAAAAAAATTTTAAATTCCTGAACAAAACATGGCTCTGAATATTTCAAGTAAGTAAAAAAAACAAACAAGCAGAAAACAAAACAAAACAACCCAAACCCAAACAAGAAACCAAAACCAACCAAACAAGCAAAAAACAGGGTAGTTGGAAATCTGGGGCCATAAAACCAAACCAGCTCAACTGTGGTCTATGAAAGTCTTAAATACAACACGAATTGAAGTTTCTGGACAGAATTTCTCTGTGTACCATAACCCTGCAGGGTAAGCAAAGCCATGTGTTAATAAATAAATAAATAACATTTCTCCAAATATGTACAACAGTCCCTATGCTAAGGTAGGTTTTCTGTACTTTTTATTTTAGTCTGACATTTTGCAGTATCTAACACGTCTCTCCACTTCGCAGAGAGATAACACCTTGTGAGGACGATAAGATCCAAAGGAGTATTTTTCATTACCTGTAAGTAATAAAGCAACATACAGAAGAGCAAACAATAAAAATGCTCTCCAATAAAAGTGTTTCTCTGAGGTGTTTCCAACACGCAACTCAAAGCAGAGGAAAAATGGGCATCCATTCAAAAAAGGAGAACACCTACGTGTCCTGGATTATACAACAGCTCTAACTCTATGTTTCCAAAAATCTCTACATATAGCAGACATAAATCCCATCCTTTTATTCCAAGGAGAGGAACACTTGCATGCAAAGATTCCAGGATCCCATCCAAAGATCCCTGTCACCATGGCAGAAATAGCTCTTCCTCCAACAGCATTTTTTTTTTCTTTCTCCAGAAGCTGGGAAAACACCTGAGCTAGGAAACAGCACAAAAATTCTCTGAACTTCAGGGGGAAAAGAAAAAAAAATCATTTTAGAAAATCCACAGAATATAAAGAAAATATATTTTATTTCAGTCCTTCTGCTTGACAGCTTTCCTGAGCTGGCCATCTGCATCAGCTCCGTGTGCCTGCCAGCTGACAAGTTCCATTTGTTGAGCAGATAATTGTGGCTGTTTTATTTTCCCAGTAACACACTATCACCAGGCACAAGAGCGCTCAGCTTACTTCAGATATGTTCTTCAATATACAGAGGGCAGTGAATAATGGTGAAAACTGTTTTGGCTGACAAGCAAAGCATGAACGTGTCACATCAAATAGTTTGTCTTGCTCAGTGTTCTTTCAGAACAGATAACATTTGGCTTTCATATTTTAAAAGAAAGACTTGCAAAGACAGCTACGAATGGGTTGCATTTCAGGTACAACTTATTAAAAAGTTGTCTTCAGGGTTTTTAAACTTTATTTCCCAAGTTTTTAAATCGGTAATAAAATGTATTTCTAGAAAATAGCAGGTATTTGAATATTGAAGGCATTCATCACCAGCAGGTTGTGATTTTCTGGTCATAAATACTTTCCTTTTAGAAATACAGCAATACTTGAAATGGGATAATTCAATATCAATATCTCTGGAAAGCAGTTTTAATCAACTTGTATTCAATTTATAGAATCAGAGAATGGCTTGGGTTGGAAGGGACCCTAAGATCACCCATGTAGAAGGATTTAAGTTAAAATAGAAAACTCTATATTTGAAGAGCATGATTTAAAAAAAGTTAATCTATTTACTTCTGGTATTGCTTGAGGACCACCATGATAGGAATGTGCCAGTTTCCGGGCAGGAACAGTGCAGAGTCTATTATCTCAAGGTCATTCAACTGCACAATCACACTTTTGTTCATCAGAATGGGAATACAATCAATAGTGCACATGAAAAAGTTTCACTGCCTCACAGAATGGATTTAAAGGCTGTCCTCAGTTTGAGAAGCTCATCCTGATGGTCACTTGGACTGCTGGACAAAGCAATTCTGGCTCCTTCAGCTTTGGTTACGAGTGCTGAGGAATCAACCCTGGCAGGGATGCCAAGGGGCAGATTCCAGAGGTTTAAATGTTAGGAGCAAAAAAAAAAAAAAAAGAATCTTTAAAGAATAAATCTACAAATGTGCCAGAGCATTAAAAATTGCAATGACTTGTCACTTCAAATGTGGAAATCAATAGTTACTCAATAACAGTTCCATACTCATGGGGATGCAAATCCTGACCAGAATGCTGGAGCTCAAAATTCCCTATAAAATAAAGATCTGAGCTGAGGGCTCTTAACACATAGTGAGGAGTAGGAGGAGCTAAAAGAATCAGAAAGAACAGCTGCACATGAAGGTTTAGGGCAAAAGAAAGCCCAGTTGTGGATGAACTAGAGCTCAAAAACCTGGCCTACAAGGCTGCCAGAGCAGTGAAGATGGAAGCAGCCCCTAGATCCCTTGCCTTAGCAGTGAAAATCTGCAGGATCAATGGTGTGACTCTGCTGCCTGAGTCCCTTTTGGCAGCAGGGTCATTTCATTTGCTAAAATGAGGTGACAACGCCATTAAACCAGAAATCAGATTCATTCTGTATAAGCATTAAGGTTTATGACCCCCCCCCCCCCGTTCCTAAAATCAATGCAAAACTTTATCCACATCCTTCTGTCAAATACTGGTCCACTCCAACTCAGAATTTAATTTAAAAAATACCTTTAAATCTGTTTTTTTCATATGTTTTTCTTTGATAATCAATCATTTACACCCCAGTGCTGTGCCTTTATTATCCCATTATTTCATCTCCACTGATTAGCAAAGAAAAGTTTCACTTTGGCTGCAAAGACTAATTGTTGGCATTTATTATGCAAAACTGTAATTTATAGCTTGATTTTATTTTTATTAAAATTAAACCTATCATGATTTAGCACATCAAATTCCACATAATACCAATTTAGCACTTTTATCCTGAAGTGACTAAAATACAGGTACATGTAGCAGTAGGTAAAGAGGGTTTTTTCACTTTCATATTGGATGTTCCATGGAAGTCTAAATGTACTAATTTACTAATTTTTTCTAACACAACTTTCAAAAAAATCTCATTGAGTAAACAGTACCATACTATGCACACACACAACACAAGAAATCTTCTTTTTATTACCTTTTAAAAACTTTTTAATGATTTGTAACTTTTTTTCCCCTAAAGGCCGAAATAAATTAAACAATTGCATGGATTACTATGACACCTGGAACAAGCAACACAAGGGATAAAAGGCTTCCTTTAAGGCAGCAAATTCAGGGTTAAGGCCACTCTGATTCTCTTTCCTTTTCTATTTTTCTCCTCCCATTCTTTGCAAAGTTGATTGAACTTGTAGGCAATTAAAGCTAATAAATTAAACCAGCAAAATAAGTTTGCAGGGGGAAAAAAAACCAAAAAAAAAACCAACAAAAACCAAAAAACACCAAATTCTTGAAATAACAGGGGCAAGAGTTGAAGACAAAATGTATCAGAGAAAAATTCCCAGCATTTATTCAAACTTTCCCTTTCTCCTCTAACCTGCTTCTTTTTGTCTGTAAACCTGGGGACTGAGGATTTCTATTTTCATACTGAGAGGTCAATCAGATCTTTTATGTTTAAACCATTTTTTTCATAGGTAAGCAACATTAATTAAGGGGAAAACGGAGATTCTGGAGTAGCAATGGAATTTTTAAGAGCTGTCCTTTAGCTTTAACAGGATTAAATGAGCAAACACCTGGAATGAGGCAAAAGGAAACAGAAACAGGGATGCTGAAAGCCTACAGGGAACTGACTGTTACCTGGAACTTCTGTGGACCAAAAATTGTTTCCCTGAGGAAGGAAAACATGCAAAGCTATTTAATTTTTTATCTTATTTTTAATATTTAAAATCAAGCTGTCTCAGCTCCTTCTAACTAGAAGAGACCTAATGCAACCTAAGTACAATATTAGCTTAAGACAACAAACTTTGCCAATAATTGCTTGGCTCATTACTAGCCTGTATTTAGTCTCTTTACATACATGGGAAAGTCAAGGATAAAAAGTGACCTTTCCAAGTCAGTTTAACTGCAGAGACATACACAAAATTAAAGAAATAGCACATTTAAAAAGAAAAAAAAAAAAAAGTGACACAATTACAATAATTGCTATTCAGAAGCAACTTTTCTAAATTTCAATAAAAGTTCCCTTTCTTCTTTGACTGCCAGCTAGGAAATATATTCAAATTTTCTTAGCATTTATTTGCTGCTTGAATGGTGGAAAATATAAATATTTGTTTTAGAGATGATGCATATTAATAGTTATTTAACTTAAAACACCAAACACTGGAATTGTGGCTTTCCAGCACCTGAAGGGAGCCTACGAGGTACAAGGAGGGGGGAGAGAGACAATCTACAAGGACACAGAGTTGCAGGAGAAGGGGGAATGGCTCTAAACTGAGAGTAGATTTCCATTTTTTTTTAGAATTATTTCCCATGAGGGTACCCCTGGATCCCTGGCGTGCCCAAGGCCCGACTGAACAGAGCTTGGAGCACCCTGGGACAGGGGAACGTGCCCGTGCCCATGGCCCTGGATGAGCCTTAAGGTCGCTTCCAACCATTTGATGATTCTTTGGCTCATAGCTCAGCTTTGATTTGAAGCAATTCCATAAACAATCACCAGGACAGAGAATGAGGGTCACGTATTTTCCTACCAGTGTGACTAAATCCGTAAGTGAAAAATCTCGTGTAGCACTTTAAAGGCACTGATTTTAGACTCGTGTGTTAATATCTCTATACACCTGGATAAACTTTTTTGGTTTTTGTTTGTTTTTGGTTTTGGTTTGTTTTGTTTTACAAAAAGCAGAGACTCTCAAACCATCCCCAAACCCTCCTTTTCCCACCGCATGAACCGTGAGTGGAGTCTGTGATCTAAGGCCGACGCTCTTGCTCGATGCTTTATGATTAATGGTTAATGAGAAATCTGGTGTTTGCAGAGCTCCTGCCTCCCCCAAACCCCAGCACCTCCAGACGCCCAGCTCGGCCCTGCCAGCGCTCCCCCAGCCCGCGGGCAGAGCGCGTTCGCTGCCGCCCAGGAACGCTGGTGTAATAAATCCCCATCAGCGACTGCTCGCTGCGCCGTGCTACGGGAAACACCTTGTGATCTGATCAAGGCATTCTCTCCAAACATCCAGCAGAGCAACCGAAATATTAGCCAAACTAAGAGTTGAGTAACCAGGTTTGCTTTTTTTTGCAGTGACAAGACTTTTTCCAGCCACAAAGCT
>VWZN01008681.1:170911-182814 GCA_013396955.1 Regulus satrapa
CTAGGGATAAATAAATCAAACTCAGCCACTGGCTACAGCTTTATACCTACACTCAGTCCAAAGCTGAACAGATGTAGGGTGGGAGACAGCATCACCTCTCCAGTATTTTTGAGCAGTTGGGGATGTTTCTTCAAATCCTTATTAATAAATTCATAGAAAATGTACAAAGTACTCAAGAAATTACTGCTACTCAGAGTTTCTCTCCTCTCAATTTCTCCTAAGTAATTATTTTACTGAATGATGAAGTATCTCAACTATAGAGCTCAAACCAACCGGTATTTCCATGTTGTATGTGTATGCCAGGTACTGTTACAGTTTCTGTTATATGGCTAGCTCTAGTGCAAGTCTAAAAGCTGTTTGGGAATAGCCCTGAAAGGCGTTTTCCCCAAAGAACACCTTTTTTCTTTTTCCACATCTCATTCCAAGGAGCCTTGAGCATCTCTAGCTTTAGGGGGTTTTCTGCATTTAGCTTTCTCCTTGCTAAGAGACACTGCAAAATATGCAACCTCAGAGCTCCAAGATGCACTCACTTTTTTTTATCCTCTGTTCATAAAATCAGGAGAAAAACCACCCTCTGCCTTTTTGCTTAAGAGCTGTAACTGGAGGCAAGTGGTTGTGTTTGCAATACCCATCGTTCTGTATTCAGATCTGTCCTGGCTGACAGAAGGTTGGAGAGGAGTCAGCAGTGCCCTGGCACCAGAGGGACATCCCTGTCCTACCTGAATCAGGCCCAGGGTGGGGAATTGTCCTGCTCTGCTCTGTGCTGGGGCAGCCTCACCTCCAGTGCTGGGGGCAGTTTTGGGCACCACAAGCAAGGTAGTGAAGGTATTGGAGAGTGGACAAAGTAGGGATATAAAAATGGTGAGGGGAAGTGTGTGAGGAGCAGCTGAGGCTGCTGGGCTTGCTCAGCTGCACAACAGGAGGCTGAGAGAAGACTCACCACAGTTACATCTACCTGTGAGGGGAAGAGGAAGGGCAGACACCAATCTCTGCTCTCTGTGACCAGGGACGGGACCCGAGGGAATGGCTGGAAGCTTTTGGGGAGGTTTAGGCTGGATATTAGAAATATGTTCCTCCCCCAGAAGGTGGTGGGGCACTGAACAGGCTGCCCAGGGAACGGGCACAGCAGCAAACCTGCCAGAGCTCCAGGAGGTTTGGACAGCACTCCCAGGGATGCACAGGATGGGAATGTTGGGGTGTCTGTGCAGGGCCAGGAGCCAGACTCGATGATCCTGATGAGTCCCTTCCACCTCAGAATATTTTGTGATTATTATTGAGCCTTGACTGAGCCTGTCTCCATCACCTCCTCAGGCACTCAGCCCCTGTGCCCATTCCCTGGGGGCAGCCCCAGGTGTGCAGCGTTCTGCAGGTGCTGCCTGGTTCCCACCAAAGCAGAGCTTGGCTGTGACCGTCAGAATATTTTGTGATTCTTATTGAGCCTTGACTGAGCCTGTCTCCATCACCTCCTCAGGCACTCAGCCCCTGTGCCCATTCCCTGGGGGCAGCCCCAGGTGTGCAGCGTTCTGCAGGTGCTGCCTGGTTCCCACCAAAGCAGAGCTTGGCTGTGACCACCCCTGGGACAATCTGCCCCGCTCACTCCCAGCACAGGGGAATTTCTCTGCTGGGCTGGGGTGGCAGCAGCACTGCCACAACTGATCCTTTCCATTCACTGGTTCCTGGCTTATTTACGTGCTGTCAAATTTGTTACATCGTTTTCATTTTCTACCCACAATACACACAGGAGGAAAACGGAGTCCAAAAAAGTCATATCAAAATAACCTTGCAGGTACTTTGTAGGTAGATGGAATATTCTGAGATGGAAGTCCATTATTTTTCCATTTAGGCATTACAATATCCTGTAGCTTACTCCCATTTTCCCTGCCTAATTTGCCATCTCTTAGATGCCAAGAATTTGCAGAAATCTCTGAGGGGCGTATCTCTCATCAGCAGAAAAGGAACATTGGAATAATGACTTTCAGGCATTGGTGGCAAGCACTGTATCCTCAGAAGCATAAAACCAGAAATGGGAAAAACTCCTAATAGGTCACCTAATCTATCTTTCTGCACAAACTGGGTTCTGCATAGTTGAAATAGCTTCAATTTCGTTAAGAAGTTGCCTGCTTGGGATTCCATATGCAGATTTCTTTCCATAATACAGCCATACGCTCTTCCCCATGTCCCCTTTCAATCTCAAGGAGGAGCCGAAATTCAGAATACAGACGGATAAAGAACAAGAAGCTCAGAGAATTGTTACATTAAAACCACCAACTTAGCCTGACATAACCCAGAGTTTTGGGCTCTGTATTAACAGCAAAAAATATTAGACTGGCATAACATTTCTGTGGCAATAATTACTTTCTAAATGTACTGGAATAAATTTGATCTTAATGAAATTCCATCTGATGCCAAAGCAGTGTCTGCTGCCTTTTTAATACACCTCTCTAATTCTCATATCAAGCGGATAAGATCTTAAAATTCCTGAATAATGAACTTTCTTACACAGTTAGACGACAACCAATATATAAAGATACACTTTAGCAGCTCCTCTTAGGAAAAAAAGAAAAAATAATGATCTGTTTGTAAAAGCTAATAGGTTCTGTATTTGCTCTCAGCCTAGTTCTGCAACTTTTCAGTTATACCAACACTTTGTTTGTGCTACTGCCGTAAGTAGGAACTCAGATCATTAAATGGCCTCTGAACTGGGCAAATGCTTAATCAATTTTCACTCTTCAATCTGTTTCACCAGCAGAAATTCTGACAGAACATCTACCCACACCCATCTGGTGCCATCCAACATCTCCAGACCACGGATCACCGAAAGGTGTTAATCCTGTTTTAGGCCATGCTAAAAAGAGTTCCTGTTTTTCACGTGCCTTGAGGGTGAAGGAAGGAAGGGAAGGTGGAGGAACTGGAAGGCTGAATCTTTCATTCAAGAGCTGCTGGGCGGATCTGGAGAAAACAGACACCCCACGTGCTCAGCTGAGCAGCAGCAGTCACAGATGGATGGGAAGCTGACCTTCCAGAGCATCATTCAGCAGAGCTGAATTAGCACAAAGCTATAAATAACCAGCTCTTAGCATTGCAGCAGAAGCAGCGATTCTGTCATGCTGCAAAGCAAGACAATCAGATTTTATCATTTGTATGCAATCACAGTTGCTATGGGGCAGACAGGAGTAAAGAAAGAGACAAATAAATTATAACCTTTTTGCAAAAGTAAAATCAAAGCAGTTTTGTGGAAGCATTTCAAGCAATAAGAGCTCTTCCCTAATGGGGCTTCTCGCAGCCTTTTGACAACAAGGGGATTTTTTTTTTCCAGATGACATAAAAGGAAAAAAAAAAAAAAAAAAAAAAAAAAAAAAAAAAAGTTTTTTTCATAGCTTAAGTCAGTAGTTTCCTTCTGGAGATGTGTTTACAGTTGGAGGCTCACCAGGGAAGCATGTTTTGCATGTAAATAGCAGGTGGTTATGGAGAGCTCCTCTGACAGCTAATGTCTTGAGCTGCCTTGACATCGCTGGTCTAATAGACTGGCTCTGTAGCAAGTGAACTTCCTGATGAAAAGCAACCAAATTAAGTGGAGTTTTTCATCTCTGCTCCTAGCTGGCTACACTGTGACCGTTCAAGGGGGAATGAAGAAATGATTAAAAAGAGATTGCACTCTGGCTCCGGTGGCAACTGACATAAATGAACTTGAAAAGACAAATAAGACTACACTAATTTTAGAGCCACGGTGGTTCTTCTCTGTCTGCATCACTGGAAATTGCATTGCTGAAAGTAGAGGTGGTCTGACTTGCCCAGAAAAAAAAAGCAAGCTCATGCTGTGACAGAGGGGGAATGTCAAATGCACCCCAGAGAGAGAGGTAATTAAAGCCTTTGTCTTATTTATTCTTCTTTGTAGAGAATTAATAGCTACAGCGTTCATAATGTCTCCTGGCTCCTGTACTTAGGCCTAATTCACATTTTCTTTCTATTTCCTAAATTATAATCTCAAAATTACATTGCTGATCCCAGGAAGGTACATGAGTCTCAACAGTAATGTCCCTGAGCCGATGAACTGAGGAGTCCATCATTTTTCCAAGCTGCACTCGTGGACTCCTCCATTGCAGACAATGACCTTCCACGGGCATCTTCCCTTAGAGAAACCTCTCTCATGAATCCTGCTCTGCTGCTTGGCCAGGAGGGCAGCGCTCTCATCCCTCAGGTGCACTCAAGAAGGGTTATAGACTCCCTAATCTACAAAGCTCCATTCAACTCTACAGAATTTACAACCATAAAGGCCTTTGTTTATGTCTGGCTCATGTTTGCTGATTAGCACAAGGGGTTTCCAGCCCAGCTACCAACCCATTCTGGTCCTTCTGGCTGGATCTTTGCACCTGTGTGGCTTTACCATAACAAATCACACTCCTACAACAGAACTTGAGGTGGATTTGCTGCTAGAGCTGCACAAAACACACTCTAAACTAAAATAATTCCTTCCCACAATCCCGTCCATCCCTGCCCTGTGGCAGTGGAAGCCATTCCCTTTGTCCTGTCCCTCCATGCCTTGTCCCCCGTCCCTCTCCAGATCTCCTGGAGCCCCTTTGGCGTCTGGAAGGGGCTCGAGGATCCTCCTCTTGTCCAGGTGAATATTCCCAGCTCTCCCAGTCTCCATCCTACTGCATTCAACTGCTCCATGTGTAACTGCACACCCAGCAGAGTCCCACTAACGAACGATAATCCAGTAAAAAAAAAGAAAATCTGCTTTGTCCCTTGGGTTCTGATACCACGGAGAACAGATACGAGGGAAAAGAGGCTGGAATACCATAGGACACGAGAATCCCTTTAACGTTTTTGGGGGTTTTTTTAAACAAAATCTGTTACCATTTACTAATGGTGACTTAATTGGATGCAGCAATTGCTCTGTATGGGCTCCGTGGCAGTGAGACCACGTTGTTAACAAAATGTGAATGAAGCTGCTGGCCCGGGAGGCCTGAAGCAAGCAGACCTTTAGCTGTGCTGCTTGTAACCTTCTGCACAGAGCCAGGCAGGATCCCTTTTATTCCTTTATCACTACACGTGTGTGCAGCAGTCACACAGTAGGACTGCCAGTGCCAACTGGGGGCTTCCACTGCTCCGAGATAAATAAAATATCTGGTTAATAATACACGCTAGAGCAACATCAGTACTTGGTAAGAAAATGGAAAATACACTCCTGGAGAATAAGCACACACTTTACAATAATCCTACTTAGTATTCCTCTTTTCTTCTCACTTATAAACAACAGCAACAGGACAAAAGACGGCAATTTTAATTGTAAAGCTGCCTAATAATTTCATAAAGGGAGCCATCCTCCTGCTGTAGATCACAGCATAATGAATTCCTTTTGAAATGGGAGAAGGAAGGAATAATCCCAGCAGCTCTAGCAGATAAGATGAAATGCTGTCTGCATCCTTTCCCACCATAATAAGTCACTCTGTTTAGTAAATTGAGCGCTGCATTACTCCCCATAACTGGAATGAGTGTGGACAGGGAAGAATCTGCTCACATGGGAATAATATTTATGTAATTATTAATGAAGTTGTTTATTATTTTTACTGCCTGTGCCTCCTATGAATGCCTACATTGGACATTCAGCAGAACCTAATACAAACCATTAGCCTGATTTGAATGGTAGGGAGGGATCAAAGAGACCAGAATATAGTTTCAGCAGCTTTCTGAGTTTTACTTTAATTCAGTGGGGTCCAACCTACAAATCTCAGATTTGACAGACTGCAAGTCTCTTATGCACCTCTATCTGACTTCATAAATCCTTCATGTGTTTCTGCCCTAAAGTTTGGGATTCATACTTTAGTAACTGCCTCAGGATGAAAGTTATTTATGGCTGTTAATATTCAAAAAGCAGGTTCAGTAGGAAAAAGAACATAAGGCTTTAGCTCCAAGTTCTAAGCAAGAGCTTTGTGAGCCTACACTTCTACTATTCCAGGATTCGTTTCCATGGTTTGGACAACCCAATTTTACTGTTGAGATTTCCCCTACCAGTGTAAACGAGCTCGGAGTTCTGATAAAGATTTTATGTCTGTTGGACCCATACAAGAGCAGGTGTTTGCAGGGACAAACCCCAGCCTTTTCCAAACGAGCTGGCACTGGAAATCTCTGCTTCAGTCACTCGGAACACACCAGCTCAGAATAGCACAGCACTAAAAACTCACAATTACAAACTTTCCTCTCTGCTTCAAAAAATTTCCCAAGTTTGGCTCCCAGCAGCCAGCTCCAAGTTCACCTGGGGAGCAAGCGGGGCCGGTTCAGTGACCCTGTGCTGAGTGCCACTGGCCCAGGGCCTGGCCAGGAGCTCAGGGCAAGCTGCAAGCCCACCACCCTGCTGCAGGATAACTCCCCTGAGCTCAGTGCTTTGCTCCCTGGGCCAAGAGCCCTCTCAGCACCTGAGGAAAATTCTCCCCAGCCCGTGCTCAGCTCCGTTTGCTGCTGCAGCCAGCGCTGCCTTTGCTGCATGGGATGAAGTAGTGAAACTCAGAGGTTAAAAGTCTGGAATCCACATGACAAAATTTCACATTTATGATGTTCATTTTTTGCTCATTTGATAGTTCATTCATAAATTTCCACCTCATTTATATTATTTTAGAAATTAATATGAGAGAGACTACTGGTTTGTACTAGAAAAGAATCAGAACTAATATGCCTCTCTGGTTTTAATGTTCAATTTCTGTTATTTCAAAAGCACACACTGTTAAAATGGCCCCTTCAGTGGCTGTTTTAATTTAAAAAAAAAAATCAGTTTTAATTGCAAAAGTTACAAAGTGACAGAATTATTTTTGTATTTTCCTCACTTTCAAGGAAAAAATAATCTCTGTGCTACTGGATATACCAAGCCAACTTCCATTTAGACCTCAAACAATAGATAATTCAATGTTTGAAATGCTTTTAAAGGAAACCACCTGAAGCAAATAATATATTTTTCACCTTTAAATTTAATTTCAATATTTTTGTGCTTTATTTGCTCTCTCCACATGGTTCCTTCTGTTTCCTATTTTCTACTGCTCCTTTTCCTGAGATGTAATTTCCTACTTGTTTTTATTTCACGCCTTCTACTCTTTTTTTTTTTTTTTTTTTTTTTTTGTTTTTTTNCCTTTTTTTCTTTTTTTTTTTTTTTTTTGGCATTATTTTTTTCTATTATTTCATCTTCCTTTATGTTTGTCAATTTTATGTAGGTTGGTTCATTGGAGTTTTTGTTGTTGTTGCTTGTTTTGATGGGTTTTTTTGTTGTTGTTTTTTGTTTTTTTGGGTTTTTTTGGTTTTTTTTTTTCTTTCTTGGGGGGAGGGGTTGGGGTTTCTTGTTGATTTTGGGGGGTTTTTTGAGTGTGGCTTAGTGTTTTGACCTGCCTTTATTGTTGCATTTATTTTTATTTACTTTTTTGCTTTCATTGTTCTAGAGATGAGACATTATGCCAAGCCAAATCCCTTTTCAAATTTTCTTTGAATAAAAGATGAGCTGCTCTGGGATGATTCCAGACAGAGCTGCCAAAATGAACTGGTCCAGCACAGCTTTCTTTGGATTATATTCCATGATATTTCAGTACCACTGTAGCTGTGAGAGTAACACAAGAACTCCACAACAAATCTTTTTGTCATTTTTGCTACCTTTGATTGCTAAGGTCTATTGAATTTCAAACTCAAAACTAAGTAGAATAAAAAGACTTTCTTGTGCTGACTTTTGACAAATACCTACTGATGGAGAACTTCAAAACCCAGTTTTTGTGTGAACAGCTAAACTGAAGGTGACTGAATTCTCCCTGTTTTTTTTTTCTGCTGGGATTCTCTCTTGTCTGTGCTTTGGGGTTTTGGCTTTTTTCTTGTTTATTGCCTTTCAGTTTCATTTGCTTCAGTTTGTTTTCTATTTTGTTTCTTTGTAGCCTTCTTGCACCCAACTTATACAACTTGAATATTTTTTTTATTATTATTTCTTCCAGCATGTCTGTTGAAATTGTGCCAACAGATTCGGGAGTTTTAATTCAATGCTCTTCTCACCTTATGCACTTGTACAACACCTGATAATACTGATCACACCTTACTCTATCCATTAAAAACACCAATGAAGAAGAAATATGCTACAGGAGAAATGCAGCAATTTAACATATTTCCTTCTAAAAGCCAAGCACTTGAAGGAGAGGTTGTGGGCTTGTAGGACTATCACCTCCTGTGATATTACTGAAGAAGGAATATGGAAAATGATTGAACAGATTTATATGGGGTTTTTTTGTTGTTTTTTTTGGTTTTGTTTTTGTAGTGACTCTGGCCATTATTGACATTCTTCAATTATCATTGACCTTTCTGTTCTAGGACAAATACTAGGACATATTCCCTGTAACAGCCACTTAGGAGAAAATCTAATGTGCTGTGCCTGAACATGTCATTTTTATGCTACTTTAAAGAAGAAACGCTGCTTAACCAGCTAATTGCAGAAACTCTGTGTTGTCTAATGATAGCTCCTCTCTCCAGGAAACCTACTGAAAATTAGTGCTGCACGTGGGATGGGGCAATTCCACTGTTTGCTGGTAGACTGTAAATGATGGAAGTTCCTGCATCCAGAAACCCTTTCACTTGTTTTTCCCCAAAAGCTGCAAACTCGTTAGGACCTCCTCATATTCCTGGATGCAAAACCCTGCAGCATGCACTGGACATGTGGGAAAACTGGCAAAGGGAAATTAATTTTAAAAATTTCCCTGATAGGGTGAGAGCACAGGAATGATCTCTCCACTCCTGGCAGCTTCACTTTTGTTCTCTTCTACTTAATATTTAATCCCTTTGTCTATTGTAAATAACATTAACAAGAGGCCCAGTTCCCACCGGGACACTTTCCCGGAGAAGATGAATTTTGCAAAAGCTGAGGAGGTGACTTTTGCCTTGGTCCTGCTGTACCAGTGTTGAGTTTTTGCCAGCCAGGTCCTGCCAGGTAAGGGCCTTCTTTCAGCGTCACCAGCTTGGGCACAAGTTGTCACCTTCCCTGGAGGAACCCACCGTGTCTTTGTTGAACACAGGGACCTCCCTGCCGCAACCAGAACAGAACTCCTGGGTGGGCTTTGATCTGTCACCTTCCACTGCAAATGCCAGGAGGATTTAATTAACGAGGAGTGTAAGGCAGAACCACTGCAGAGGGGTGTGGACATATACAATACCAGCAATAAAATATTCCCTTTACTTATCTTTCTGGGTTGTTAAATATTTGCTACTAGTATCAGCTTTTTAGTGACTTTGCAAATGACATCATCAATTATTAATGAAAATGTGTTTGAAATTACTAGGAAGAAGAAACTTTATCTGCTTGATTCTGTCCACTGAGTTTTTTGATCCATTTCTGAATCACGTGAGTGGAGTTGTCAGAGGACCATATTCCCTCCTCGATTTCTGGGACTATAGCTGAAAGAAGGGTAATATCTTTCATCTCAATACTGAATTTTCATCGCTAAGTTACGCTCTAGACGACATTAAGAAATGAGAACTGATTTCTGTTATAAAAAGTCACAATATTGTCAAATGTAACTGATGGGAACTGAGCATTAGAAGAAAAAACTGACTTCAAGTTCTTTCCAAGCCTCCATTATTATTCAAAGCACCTCCTAAAATTCACGTAACCCCGTCTTTAAAGTGTGTTTATCCAAGAGTGGACACAACCTACCCAAATGTAGTCAGAAGCTCTGGGCTGTGCCAAGTCACATTCCTGGGACAGGTTTAAGAAGAGAAGTCAGAAAACACTAACAGTTCATGAACATAAACTGAGCCCACAGGGAGTTCACAGGGATCATATGGACCTGCACTTTGAGAAGCAAAGACCTGAAATCTGTAAACTTCAGTAAAATTTCCTGGGAAACATTCAAGAAGACAGATCACCAAATATATCTAGTTCTTGCTTCCAAATGGCAACCACATAATTACTAAAAATGCAAGGAAAGACTGACGGAGAAATAGGAATATTAAATGATCTGGAGGAAACACTAGACAGCCAATAGCCCTATCTAATTTATGCTAAATAAAATTGTACCAAATCGCTGCTTCCTTCCAGTCAAAACAGTTCACAAAATTATCTCTTGGAGAAAGAAAAGACCCTCTCATTTTTTGACATG
The DNA here is from genome assembly GCA_013396955.1 of Regulus satrapa. Taxonomy (NCBI): domain Eukaryota; kingdom Metazoa; phylum Chordata; class Aves; order Passeriformes; family Regulidae; genus Regulus; species Regulus satrapa. The sequence continues at coordinate 181,024 of VWZN01008681.1, forward strand.
TTTATCTTTAAGACTTCAGCCTTAAATTCAGAAGACTTTAATTAAGCATCCAGAATTAGACTGAGCGGAACTTATAGCCCAGTTCCTCCCACACAGTGCTCCTCCTCGTTAATCACCAGCCTATTTCAGTTTATCTTCCCCCAAGGCAAACTTTCCAAAGGTATCCTGTGGTTACAACTTGGGCTGCACAGCCAGAGCAAACCAAAGCAAATCTCAGATCCTCAGAAGCTGACACTGGTGTGAGGATCATCCCAGGATCATCTGCTTTAGTCCCTAGAATTATCACGTTATTATCTGCAGAGCTTTTCTCTCTAAAATACCTGAAAGGAAAAGCTAAGACCAGTCTTTGATGCTGGACTTATGTGCACACAGCACAAAAGCTTGCTTTTGTTTTAAAACAAGAAAGGAAGAAGACGTCCCAAATGTGCTGAGGTTTCTTTTCCATTGGAGAGAAAAGGTAGAAGGAATTCCCTCTCCTGATAACCAGCTCATTGCTTAATATTCACTGATTTACCTAAACGGTGAGCTCTAACTTCCTCTTAATTAATAAAAAACAACAACAACATTTATATTTCCTAAATCAAATGGAGCCCTCTCAGCCTTTTTTTTTTTTCTGCAGTAAAACAGAAGCTACACATCTGATAATCTGTTGAAGCCCCCTGCTATCAGATCTCCCGTGCCTGCCCCAATTATTTAAATCAGCCTTGCAATTTGAGGAGTTTTCTATGCCAGTACCAATTACAAAGAGCAAAAATGAGCCAGATCCACATCTAATATACATCGAGATATACCAATTTACACCAGATGACTATCTGACCTCAGAAGACTTTAAATCCCAAGCTCCTCTTTATAACTCGGAAAAATTACATAGATCCCTGTTTAGTCATTAGCGTTATGTCCAGCAGATAATTTAAAAATAAAAATAACCACTTTTTAACCAGATGAGTTCAAAGAAAAAAGGCCAGTGATCAAAGACATTTTCACTCAATGTTGCCTTCACCTCTCCTTTCATACATGCAAATAAAAACACCAAATCAAACACAAAAGTGTCTAATTTTTAAATAACTGAAGAGCAATTTCCTGTCATAAATAATTTCCAGAGAGATTCTGATGAATAATTACTGTCATATTTCCATGATGGAATTCAAATCAATAATGTTACTGGAACTAGAAGCCGGTGTGTTGCCCTCTGGACAGACTAAATGCAAGTTATTTTCCAAACTGCTGAAGTCAGAAGAACAAAGTTGTTCCCTTTATTAAAAGAGCCTGGTTTTACTAAATAGTGAATAGAACAGCACCTGATTCTCATGTGTGCCTTTTTGAAGTAGAGAACTCTGATCCTCCAACAAAGTAAGGGAGGCAGACACTGTAATCATCAATTACATCATCAGAGAGAGCAAATTACATATTAGCAACCGAAGCCAAATGAGCTGAGGAAAACTGACACTAAAAAGGAAACGGCTCCCTTCACTCGCTTCCCCTGCTGCACAGATGAAACAGGAATTGATCTCTCGTAATTTAAATTAAAAGTAGGAAGAAGGGAAAGCGCAAGACATTCTGGGAACGCTCTCCTCTGACTCGGATTATGCAAAGGATGTTACTCCTACATAAAATAGAGGTCACTCCTCATACGATGGAAATATTTTAGACGTGTTCAACACTTCATAAGCACGGAGAGAGAAATGGTTGAGGCAAGATTTAAATAAAACATAAAATGATGAAAAAAACAGAGAAAAGAAATATATCATTGCAGAGGGAAATACTCTGCTGCCTTTACATTACTTGTTTTTT
>VWZN01008681.1:191294-202327 GCA_013396955.1 Regulus satrapa
AAAGCCAGTTTCCAGCAGTATTAAAAATGGAATTCCTTGGCCTCTGCTGGTGTTGTTTGGATATGTCACAGGCTGTTACATCAGTCATGTTCTGTTATGTTAATATGCTGAGATGAATCAGAGCAAGGCCACAGCAGCCAAGAAATGTCAAACAGCAACACCTTGACACAAAGTGAGAACCAGCCCTTATGTATGCTCAGGCCTTTGATTCACCAGCAAGGATTCCACAAAAACACACAGCCCAAGTTCCATGCACTTACTGGAAAGAGAAAATGAGAAAATGAAGGGTTTTTTCTCCCATCAGATGGGTTTTACTTTAATTAAAAGAACCCTACAAGTTGAAATACCATAAGGCTTCATCTTCTCAAATCATCACCTTCACATTTTAAAGACATATATTTATTCACTTTCTTGTCATGAAAAAGCAAGAGTCCAAAATCTGTAAGAAGAAATTATGGAATGCCACAAAATATGTGAGGAAACAAAAGCATGTCTTGTTTCTGGGATCTGACACACAGGTTGTCTCCCACCAGGTAACCAAATAAAAACAGTGTGGAATTCTCTTCTTCCTGATGAATTATCAGCAACTGATAAACCAGAGAAGGAATTATTTGGACTGACATACTCAAATATAAATAGACATGTACCTGTAATTTTAATGCCATGTCAGGTCATCGATGGGACTTTAATATATTTAGAAATATAGTTTTTAAAAAGCCCCACAAACAAGAGGCTTGTGAATAAATTCAGTGACTACTGTTATCACTCAGTACCCAAAAACCTTGCCAAACACGATGGATGGTTCCTGGTATTACAGCACTCCTCTGTGCTGTACTGACACCACTTCTAATTTAAATAACATCTGACAGAAAGTCTCTTTTGGATCAGTTTATCAGATGGTTTACATCTGTGGTCAAACCATCTCTTCATTTTTCCTATTACAGGATTAATACATTGATAGGTATTTTTACTATTTTGGGTTTGGATTTGTTTTGTTTTTTTCCTGGTAGCCCTGAAGCTCGGTTTCTTTTTATCCAATTTAAACATGCATGTAAATGTGATCCTCCTTTTGTAGCACATCTTCCAGGGAACAGGCCAGTGAGGAGCCCGTGGAAAAAAAACGAAAAAGAAAAAAAGAAAAAAAAAAAAAAAGGGGCAAGAGCAGCTTCCTGCACGCCTTAAATTATTCCACTGCAAGTGTTAACCTCCCACTGCATTTACATTTGGAAACTTAGTCCTCCTGAACTCACTCCAAGCATTATAAAGGCTCAGAGGGCTGGATTTAATAAAAACAACTTGGTCAGAGTAGCTTAAATTTATACAAGTACAAAGGGAAGTCATTAGAGATGCGGTTCACATAAAAGCCGTGCACTTATGCATTTCAATTCTGCCCCTTTTCCTACTTTAGCAGAAGTACATGAGGAGAAGAAAAAAAGAAGATCAAAAGCTAGGGAAGTTTTGCAAGAAGCCAAGTTAGTTCATGAGACCACATAACAAAGTAATGTTATTTTCTAAGTCAATGTGGCCTTAAGTGCCTTAAATACGCCTCGAGCTTGCTGGAGGCAAACAACTCCTGCAGACCATCCTACTTCTTGTCTACTTTTTGTTCATTCATTAGGAAAAGTTTTCCGTCTCATGTCTTACCTACCACAGTCTTCCTCCTGCTCTGAGAGCACTTCAGCTACCTCGAGACCACCTCTGCCAAATGTGCTCTGCCTCAGCCTCTCCCCTCATCCCTGCCTGGGCACACCAACACCTGGGCATGTGCAAAGCTTGGCTGCCTCTTCCAGGGCCGGGATTAACGAGGGAGATGTTGTTCTTGTTCAGACTCAGATGTTTATTAGTTCATATTATCTATATTACAGTCTCACAGAACATGAGTTCTTCAGCACAGCAAGATAACAAAGTAAAAATGGAGCTCAAGGTCTCTCTCAACAAGACCTTTTTAAGCATAAATGAACCAATTATAAAATGCCACCTAGCTTATTTTTACTTCTAACCCAATAACCAACCACCCAAGGAGGCATTGTGGGCTTCTCCCCCCAGTCCCACAATATCACCCAAACCCAAGAAGAAAGCAGTGAAAAAGAAGGACAAACCAACACCCTAAAAACCTCCATCTTGCTTTATATATATATTTCTCTATCCTAAACCTTAACACTAAGTTTCCCACCCTGTGATCTCACACACTTCTACCCAAACTGCACCCCCACAATCCCAGAGCCATCCCTCAATTTTGGAGCGTTCTCCAGGGGCTCAGCTCAGTGCAGTGCTCTCCTGGGGGTCAGTGCCTGGCAGCACAGAGAGCTGAAATCCTCTGTGCCCAGGGCTCCAACAGGCATGCACCTTTCCTGCACAGAAATGGGGTTTGTTTCATCTTTCCCTAAAAACACTCTTGTGGTATCCTTTGCCTGTAGGTTTGCTGTGCTTAACAGGGTTACCAGCTGTCACTAAATTCATGTGCTGTTCATAAATCTGACTGAATTCTTTGGACAGCTGTTCATCTGGGCATAAACACATTAATTCTAATAGCCACATTAGTTCTAAAAGTTTATCTGTTTGGTTGTGATTTTTTAGCTTTCACTCAGTATAATTACTTCTGACACTCTCCCATCAAATAACTTTTTGTCATTGAGAGTTTTCATACTTTTGTTTGTTTTAAGCCAAACCACTACACTTTTTTTTTCATAGCAGATGCTGTAACATGATGGACAGGCTGTCATAAACAGATGGACTTGCTCTAAATCCAACCTCCAAAAAAATCATCCCATCAAGGATGAAGAGCTGGTCTCCTGGGAGAAGCAGTCAATATTCAACACACCTTCCCCAGTGTTCACTCAGCAGATTCCCTGTGCAAATCCCAGCCAAAGAACCATGGATGTGCCCGTGAGAAAGGGAAACGAAGGCAGTCTTTTACCCAAAAAACAGCAATCAGCTCATCTTCATGCATAAGCTACCCCTGCTGTGGGATATTGATGTGGTAACAGACACAGCACGGAGACAGAGGTAAGATAACACAGGCACGAGGGAGCAGGGGAGGATTTGGATCACGAGTCACGGAAGGGCTCAGTACAGGATCATGGAGCCAGAGAGACTTGTCTCTGTCTGGTGCACCTATAAATCCACAGCCAGCAAGACGTGGTAATCTATATCCTGTGCACAGAAGGCTTCCTTTGTGCTGAGGGAAATGGGGCAGGTTGCAATTCTATTGACTCCCCAGCATTTGAGTGAGCTTCTGAGCAGTTTTTGTTCCCGTCTTCCTGAGGGCTGCTGCCTTTCATGGCTCACCAGACCAAGAATGACTACCTGGTATCATCCCTGGCAGACAGCACTGCTAGCTACTGACCACAGCAGAGCAAAACAACCTCTTTGTCCTGTCTGAAAAGTCACTAATATTGGATTCCTTGAGATTCTAGCAACTTGACTATAAAGCATCCCCATGTTTCTTTATTTCACTGGATTTACTGGTACCCTCCGAATCTGATGTACTTATCAGAAGCATCTGAAATAAATTGCTGTGTGCTTAAGTGTGGTTAACTTCTCTGGGATTATTTATCCCCTTCTGTAAAATATACTAAGAGTACATAAAGTAGGAAAAAACATTATTATTAACTGAATTCAGGCATGTGATCATCAATCTGCCTCTGGATTTCACTGTCCTGTGAGAGCCTAAAACATTTTAGGGAATAAAATGGTGAAAAAAACAAAAACAAAGACTGAAAAAAGCCACCAATCTTCTACAGACATATGTAGAACATTCTAAACTCTTCGATTAAAAGGTATTTGTTACATTCTTCCTTTTTGTTCCACTTCCAGAAAGGTTCTGTTGGAAGGGTGGATATCTGAAAAGAGCTTTGCAAATTGCCTTCATAAAGCCAAGCAAATAGCTGCACTGTAAAAACATTCCTCAGGAATTTCACAGACATTATCTGAAAGAGATGGCACAGAGGAGAGCAAGTGGATTTTCCATTATTCCAATGCATTTACTGTGTTCTGATGGACTGCTGTGATAAGGAAAGGAGGCACAAATCAATTTGGATTTTACATTCCATTTAATTGCATATACATCGGAGTGTGTTGGGGCTTTGTGTGCAATCTGTGAGCTGTCATCAGCACAATAAAGCTGCTTGTATCACTTGCACCACCACAACCAATTTTATATATCTTTGCATCTGGGAATCAGAAGAGAATTCTTGGCTGAAGATTGCTAGGCTTGAATCAAGATCCACTAAAGCCTTTCTTTCTAATCTGCCAGAATGAAACGGCTTAAAGCAGGCAGAATTTTTTCCCATACAACTCCTCTCATTAATGCAGAGATGAAGTAAATATACTGCATCAGAGCAGAATAAATTTCACAGTACTCCAGGCTTGCCTGCCACTCTAGTTCTGCTTTGTTTTACTCTCCAGGAAGCAAAGCCATGCAGAATCTCCCGTTTTTCCAGTGAGGGATCTGGCAGGCATCTGTACAGTTCCAGAGCACAGAGTGACTCATCCGTGAGAGATACATAATGCAGGAGATGTTCCAGGCTTGTTCCAGTCTCAGTGTGAGAGGGGAAGGGCTCCCCAGGGCTGCTCCGTGCATTGAGCTCTCTCAGAAAGGGACATTTTAGCCAGGATGGGATCCCAGCAGTGCCCGGGGACTGCAGCCCAGCAGGGCTCAGCTCCAGGTTGCTTAAAGAATTGTCATCTTGTGCTGTAAGCTGTTCCTAGAGCACTCCTTGCCCTCTCTGGCTCTGAGGTGTAAGCGTCCAGAGAGTTTTGGGTGTTTTTTGGTGCGTGTGGAGTCAAGATTCATCACTAGCGCTGCAGATCACTGCAAACTTCAAACAAAATTTCAGAGGTGAGCAGTGACAGGAATCACACTGTCTGTTCCTAGACACTCTTTTATGCACCTCAACAGGATAAAATGTAGAGTGGAGTGACTGTGTTCTAAAAGTATGAGCTATTCCAACATGGTAAATGATGCAGCGGATTCAAGGGAGCCACAGAAAGGAATTCTGGAAAGCCATGAGAGAGGGAGGGACAGGGAGCATTGTCACAAAAAAAACTGCTGGAGCTTCCAGAAGCAGCTTTAGCCTTTAGCTACCCACCACGACTCCCAGGACTGCAGCAGAGGTGAGGCAGCTGTAATTATTGTGCTGCTGTCAGCCCATAGTCTCATAATTCCTATTTTAAACCGACGTTTCATGTTCCAACTACCGAGAACATAATTTTCTAACTCTCATCAGCTCACAAATCTTTTACATCAGAAGAACCTTCCCTTAAATCCCACCATGGCAGTACTCTAAAACATCCCTGGGTGACTGATTTTGTCAAGTCTAATCATCTTGGATAAGACAGCTGAGATTTCAATTTGTTCAGGCATGAGCTCTCACCACTCCAGAGCACTATTTGTAAGGGCATTGTGTTGACTGCAAAGGCTTGGTGATTAAATCACCTTTTTCAAGACAATTTCCAAGTTTGCCAGAGAGACTCCCTAATCAGTGACCCATATAATTATAATCTTTTCCATGTAGATTGCATTTGAGGACTGTTCATCAATGCTCCAAACATATGGATATCTGTGTTTAAATACCCACAATCATAAATATTGCCAGGAGCAAAATTTCTCAACAGGTTTTGGTTGGATATAGTGACCCAAAAGATTCAGAAATACATAGACATTTTAAGTTAGAAGACTCCCCTGGAACACAGAGGAAAAACTGGTGGGGCTTCTTATAGGGCTTGATTTCTACTGGGGACTTAGAGGTGATCAGAGTGACACCCAAATGTGTGCTCTGATCACTGGAGTGCTGGATGTTCTTGCTTCAGTGTTTTCCAAGGAAAGGAAAATTTTGTGACTTATAGAATGTAGAATACTAAAATTATTCTGGGACAAAAATATATAGACATAAGAAAGTAAATGACAGAAAAAAAATAATCCAAAGCCTCCAAGTCTTTTTTTTTTTTTTTTTTTTTTTTTCCCCTTGGACAGATAATTTCAATTTCAGCTCCCTTTGCTGAGCCCTGGAGACAGAGTGGTCAATGTGAGAGGCCAAAGTGACAGGCCACAGCACTCTGCCTTTCATTTTAGGTCACTGCTTTTGAAAAACCAAACACATTCTTATGTCAATAGAAAATAACATAAAAATGGTAACAGCTTTATGAGAGAGGTCTCTCTTTTATGTGTTTTTTTTTTCCTAACTTAGAATCTCAGTAAAAGGAAGAGCAACTACACAAAACAACTGTAAACTTCTCAGCCCTGTTAAAACACCTGATGATTACATTTGTCCATTTTTATCCCCCCAAATAACTCATTCACCCTGGGGCCAGTATTCATTTTTATCTGTACCTAAATAAGATTTTAATTTGAGAAATGAACCCCTCGACCTTGGACTGCTCATGCTGGGCAAGGTTATCATCTAGCTGTTGTTTAGCTGATTATCTATCAGCTCAACATTTTCTTTTGCAGTGCAATGGAGCCATCACCCCACGTGTTCCTCAGGGCTCAGTCCGAGGCCGTTTGCACATTTTCCACCTTTGGAGTGGCCCCCAGATTCAAGAAGGCACTCCCAGGGCTCCCAACGTTCTAACACCGCTCAGCTCGCAGGAACAAAGCTCACAGAAAGCGCATTCCCAAGGGATCAAACCACATGAACTCAGGTCACAAAACCAGCTGAGAAAGGAGCGTACAGCCCCAGCTTTTGAGCTGCACCTTCAAGTTCTGTGCCCAAGCTCAGGGATATCACCAGGCCAGGCCAAAAATACCCCCAGCAACCTGCCTGGCCCAGGCTGGAGCTTGAGGAGCTGCAGCAGAACCATTATTTAAGCTTATTGGCTTGGTCTTCCAGCTTTTATGTGTACAAAGCAATAATACAATGCCATCAAGTGCACTTCTAATATGCCTCGCAATTATGGTTCCAAGCACTAATTACGCTGTTATTGCTCTTTTTTATGATGAGAATTTCACTTTTTTTTTTTTTCTTTCTTCTTAGTTCATGGGAATAGGAAACCTCACAGAAAACCGTGGTTGTAAATTTTAATTGCTGAGCCTTAATCACAAAAAATAGTGAGAGAGGGAATTAGTCAAATACAGAGGAGCAGAAAAAAATTACTTATAACTATGCAGTTTGCCAAAATTACATCTGGGACTGTCAAGACTGGCAGTTAAGATTCTAAGGATGAAACTTTGAAAAATATGTACATTCTTCAACTTGAGCTAAGCTTAACAAATTTTCTGTGCTTTCAGTTCTCAATAGTGAAGCCTTCGCAGCAGTTTTTAAGAGAATAATTCTCCCCCTCTCAACCAGGTTAAAATTTGAATGGTGAAAGTTCTCACTCCATTAATTTAATGGATAATATAGAATCAGAATCAGTCCCAGCTATCAAACATAAGTTTTACCAGATAATATTGGCCTAAATTTGACATTCAAAATGGGAAGTAACTGAGATATTTCAGTATTCATAGAAGAAAGCAGATCTGTACAGGAAATTGTTCCATTTGCCATTGCTTTAATTAATTTGATAACACTTAAAAAAAAAAAAATGTTACCAAGTTACCCACTTTCTGTGAATACTAAAACCTGAATTAATTTGTAGTTACAGAAGTGTAGGTCTGCACCCACTATTTCTGGGCAGCCCATCACTTCATTCTTGTCTCTTTGTTACATTCTGGACCGCTCCAAATTTCATTTTAGAATCATGCACAAATATTAAGCAATATATTTAAGCTCTAACATTAACAAGAATAACTTAATTTCATTTTCCCACATCTTCTAAAAGTGCCAGAGGAGTGTTAATTTAGAGTGCATTTCCTGCAAACTATCAATTTACATTTCTCACAAGGATGGTTTTTAGGAGCAACCTCCTTGCAACAGTTGAGAATTTCCCGTTTCCAAGGAATTCTTTAATTCAGAGCAGATTGAAAATTTCAGGAGGAAAAAAAAATCCAACAACAACAAAAACCAACGAAGAAACCCCATGGTAAAATGAGGAGGAACCAGTGAAACTGGGCCAGAAATTTTAAAGGCAAACATTAGAGAGATTGCTACAAACATTACCGAAGTCGCTATGAGAGAGAAGCTCCCCAGATGTTTGCACCAAAGGCACTGCAGATGTTTTAGATGGATTTAGATGGATTTTCTGCTCTTTCAAGGAGAGCAAAGAAGCATTCCCTGTTTCCCAGGAGTGCTGCTCCATGGGCAGAGCTCCCAGCTCAGGATACCAGCATCACTCCCCGAGGCTTCCTCCACAGCACCTTCAGAATTTCCAGCCATTTATTGACTCATCAAACCCCTGTCAAGCCTCATAAGCCTCACTAGAAGCAAACTGCTTCCTTCTCACTCATTCAACCTTTATTGCATCAACTGGGTGGGTTTTTTTGTTTTGTTTTGTTTCCTTTTCTCTAATGACCTGAATTTGGAGAACACTGCAAGTCTTGCTATTGTAGCAGACTTTATCTAGCCAATACATTTTATAGGTGAGGTGTGATTAACTGCTGGAACAGCTCTACATAAAACTGCTTAAAATTTGCAAACTAATATTAGTATTATAACCACAATTTTCAGGGCAAAAATGCTTGAAGGAATTATTTTACTTAATTGTCTCACAAACTGCCTTGTTTTTTTTTGGGTTTTTTTTTTTTTTTTTTTAGTTTTTTGGGTTTTTTAAAGTTCTTATATTGTAAAAGAAAAATAAAAATACTTATGCATCTAAATGTTTTTCACTATTAAAATCATAAAGAGGTATGCTGGTTTTATTAGTATAATTACAGAATTCATTGAAAAGGGCTTAAAATTCATTCCTTCCCACCCCCTGTCAGGGCAGGGACTCCTTGCACTGCTTCACATTGCTCCAAGCCCCATCCAGCCCAGCCTTGGGCACTCCAGGGATCCAGGGGCAGCCAGAGCTGCTCTGGGCACCTGTGCCAGGGCCTGCCCACTCTGGGAACACTGACCCTTTTTTTAATTTTTTTTTTNATCTTGCCTTTTTTTTTTTATTTTTTTTTTTTTTTTTTTTTTTTTTTTTTTTTGTTAGAATTCTTTTTACTGTCTTACAGTGCATAAATAAAAGGAATATTTACTACCTCCTTTTCCTGGTGAACATTCTACATGTGAAAAACAAATACAAAAAGGACAAGCTGGGAGGCCAGAGATGAGAAAACAGCACTTGCTGGTGAAGCCTGAGCTGCAAATCTGTGTCTGGGCTGCTGCTGTGTCAAGTTTCTCCTGTGTATCTGAAATACTTTACTCTTCCTTACTGTATATTCCATACATATATTCATTACAACTGCTAAAGTCACTGAGGCTGAAGTCTTGTGTCCCTTGCAGACACTGCAATCTATTACACACAATCTTTTGTAATGCCTAAAGTTTACTCATGAGACAAACTCTTGATGTGAGCTGGTACACAACCCTAAAATGAAATCTATTTTCAGCTGCCCATATGAGGGATGAATTGAAATCCAGATGTACTAAAGTGCAGCTGAAGTTTGCTGGCCAAAATGAACAAAGATTTATTTTGATTCATTCCAAGGTAACTTTCCTGATATTTCTAACCTGGCCCAGCACTGGTTTTTTTTTCTGCCTTTAGCCCATAAGAATTCTGTATCATAAAAAAAAATAAGAGTAACCCAAAAACTTAAATTCAAAGTTGTTAGTCCCATAATTCTACATCACAGCATGACAGAAATCATACAAAGATCAGAAGAAAACCTCAGAAAAACTGATTGGAAGGAACAGAGGTTCCCAACCTGGCAGTATCTTACATGACAAGACAGGACATTAATAATATGTCACAGGCAAAGTGGAGGTGGAGAATTCAGGTTCATAACATCATTTCCACACCAGATTAGGCAGCCTCAGCCACCTTCAACTGGGCTTGTGCAGCCAGGAGAGGGCAAGGATTTGAGTTCTCAGAAACAGTGAAACACCCTGCAAACACTGCTCCTTCCTCCTCTGCATGGGAAACCACAAGTGAAAGGATGAAGGAACTCTTATGGATAACCAGGATACCGTGAAAACACCAAATGTATCAAAAATTTGCTTTCCTCTCACAGCCAGCAGACTTTTGAATCAAGGCCTTTGCATCTAAAGATATATTTCCTTGAACTACAAGTTAATAGAATAACAACATCTGCCCCGTCCTTCATCTTTCAAGGGATCCAGAGAAGGTTTTTGGAATGCCATTGTTGTAAAACAGGGCACAAAGGGGCACCTTCCACACATGGAAACTGATTTGACTACGTGTGGGGGAGTGGCACCTTTCTTTATAACAGACTCTGAGAACTGGGTTTAGTTTTGTCACTCTTGAATAGAATATAAGCGAGATATTTGATAGATTTTTGTACAGAATGCCAGCTCTCTTCACGGCCCCCACCCCGAACCTGTGGGGTAAGGCAACCCCACACCTCACCTCCTGTCTAAGCTCTGCCAAAAACCAACAACTCGATCCTCCTCTGGCTGTGCTGCAGCCCTCCCACCTGGAGCACAGGAAGAACACTAACCAACTCACTATAGAAATGCCACGTCACCAAATTACTGCATCAAAATCCCCCAAATCAAATAAAACCCATCTCATGGCTAGCTTGTGTATTACTTGTTTTAGCCTGATGATTAAAGCCTGCAGGGTCAGAATGGGAAATGTTCTATTTCCCTTCTCTGTAGACAACATGGAGTTTTAGCTCCCACTAATTTCCAGGTATTTATACTCAATTTACAAAGAGGAAAATCAAAGCAAACAAACAAACTAACACCCCTATGCAATAAGTGCCTGGGCTTCAACAAACCACATTTCAAACTCTATGAATCTCATCACAGTTTGTACCTACTTTAATTCAAAATGATTTTATTGGGCCAGTGGAATTCCCGTCATTTACATCAACTGTAAAATGCTGGGGGACAAAAAAACTGGGCAAGAGCTGTAAAAACCTTCAGGCCAGAAGCTGGACTTGGATGATCCTTGTGGGTGCCGCCTTCCAGCTCAGGATATTCTAAGTAAGAGGACACAGCAAGCCAAACACATTACACAGCCTCACTGCAATTTGATTAAAAAAA
>VWZN01008681.1:202451-217287 GCA_013396955.1 Regulus satrapa
AAAAAAAAAATCTTAATTGGAATAATCCCTTTCCATCACCTTTATTCTAACAGGGAAGGATCTAGCAGGGAGGATCAACACAACGTGGAATAAATACTAAAAGGGATATAAAGAATAGATATAAAAAGTGGGGCATATTTAAAACAGTTCTTCCATCAAAATAAGCAAGTGATGTTGTTTAGCTGAGCAACTCCAGCAGTCATGGTGGCTTTTCCTGTTATCTGATGCCATAGCAACAATAATCCATTTAAAAACTCGTAGTAAGGTAATATATTATCATGACAGCCACGTTAGACTGCCTCTCCTTTGCTCCTGACTTTACACAACAATGTTAAGATGTTTTTTAACCAAGTTTTCAAGTTGAAAATAACATGGTGTCAAAATATTTTCTCCGAACCAATCAGCACTATTGAAAAACATCACTGAGCTTTGCATTTCCATGACAACTCGTCTCAAATGTTACAAAGCTGCACCAAATTTCCTTACAAAGAAGGGTTCTTATAAGAAAAATTGATTCATGTAACCTACTATAACTTAAAAACCTACATGTGTTTTGTATGCTCACGACAAAACTGTGTTGGTGATGTTCAGGTTTTCCAGATTTACACTACTGCTAGGAGCATTTTATAAATGGCAGGGGCAGCTCCTCTGTTTTAATAAAATGTAGATTCAGCTACCAATTGTTGATTACAAAGTAGATGAAAGAACTATAAACACAAGGGTGTGAAAATTGAGAAATTATTTCCACCAGAAAGAGCAGGGGCAATTTTGGCCTGAGCTGACAGCTATACAATTCAAATGGATAAAAAACTAAAACCAAGCTTCTATAATTTCCCCTTATTTTTCCCCTGGGGAACCACCATCAACAGCTGAGAAACTCAAAATCCTTGGTTCTTCTAAAGATAGCTCATCTTGTGATCCCAATGATTTGTGTTTAAGGAAAATAATCCCTTTAATATACTGGCAGAGATGTCTTATCAAACACAGTCTGCTATGGGATTAACAATTTATTATCAAATCTAAAATCACTCAGATTAGTGACACAGTGTGGAATAAACACCACAACGTATTATAAACCTACAAGTAAATTTCATTTGTAGTGGATTTTCAGATAACCAATTACAATTTACAATCCATTTACAATGGATTACTGCCTACTTTAAGGAGGTTTTTATTAACAGTTGGATGGGGGGGGGGGAAATATTGGCTTTGCAGTACTATTTAACCTACCCTGTTATTGCAAACTCATAAAGAACAGAGTAAAATGATAATGATAATGCTTAAATTAGACATCCTTTGACAATTAACTCAAACTTCTAATAGAGCAGTCCTGCCCTTTTCCAGTAACTCTGCTCTCTGCATGGTCAGGGGCTGTGGGAAGCGCAAAAGGAATCAGAAAAACTTGAACAGAATGAACAGGAAAGTCAAGGACTTAGAATAATGATTAACTTTTACACGGTTATAGAATATTCTTCTAGCCCACCTTTCCACAGAAGCGACTTTCTTTTGATTAAAAAAAAAATAATAAAATTGATGGTGCTGACAAATGGGTTCAAAGTTGGACACAATCTCAGTTTTAATTGGTTGACATAACCCAAGCTGGTACTTTATTACAACGTGGAGATCAAATCAAAAATAGATGTTAAAGAGTTGCTATGTATTTGATTCTTTATTAATAGACTTTATTATATCTATCATTTTTGTGACCTCCACGATAAACATTAAAGAGGAGTATTTTTCATTACTAAAATAGAATGAGAAAACCCTGAATTTGTGAGCTCTATCCAGAGGTTCATTTCATCAGTGGTACTGCTTTGGGTACAGCAATCAATCTTTCAGAGAGTGCCTCTAGAAAGTGATGGTTACATTTCACTCTGCCTAGGGAGGAAACTCTGGGCAAGCTTGCTGAAATACCTGCTCACGTTCCCAAATGATTTCTGTGCAAATCATTAAATGAAGAGAGGTTCCCAAACCCTCACATTTTCAAGCCATTTGTCTGCCTGGCTGACAAGCTCCAGTGAAAGACAATTCTATGGCACAGAACACGATTCCACGAAGCCTGCTGTGATCAATCTAAATAAAGTATGAAATGCAAAATGCTTCTCTGCATTGATTTCACTACATCTGGCAATAATCGTTCCAGCCTCCTTGATTGACTCCTAAAATTACAGCCCGCACTTTTTCAGAGTGGCACATCCATACCATCACACGAGCTCTGGCACAAGGCACTTGTTATTGAGCATCTTTCAGAAAGGGACGTTACACCCTCATGAAAAACGACCAGAAAAGACATACTCAAGTTTTATCTGGGTGGTGGAAAAGAGCAACGACCCGCCCACAGAGAATGAGAAATTCTGAGGGAATGGCATTGTTTTCTGTGGGTAAAAAGAAGAATGTGCTATTCTGCATTAATTTGACTGCTGAACCGCCCTCTCTGACAGATGAGCACCAGATACTCGCTGTTGGCAAAACCCCGGTCAGGTTATTAAGAAATGGCATTAATTTCCTTCTATTTAAGACTTGTGGTCCACAAACAGTTGAATATTTAACAAGCAATTAACACCAAAGCAGCGAGTTAGCTCACTATAACCAGATGTGCTCCACAGATGGAAGGAACCCCAGCCCACTCCTTCACACAACAGCAGCAGCCCAGAATAGTGGCGTTCAACACTCCCAAAGCTGAAAGAATTGCAGTGGCAACAATTTGGAAGTTTTGCCTTTCTTCCTGACTCTTGCCCCAGCCCAAGGAGCATGGCTTTCCAAAAGCAACCATGTTCACTCCTAAACACAAGAAATCAGCCCAAAATCAATAAGAACCCGTCAGGAGGACTTCCTGTGTCACTCCCAGAGTATGACACAGTTCTCATTTTTGGGTTTGAAAGGATAGCCAAGAACTTATTAAAAAAAAAAAAAAATCATTTGGGATTTAAAAAACAAAGTGAAGAAAGTACAAAAATCTTTCATTCCAAAAGTCTATCATGACTTTTAAAAAAAAAAAAGTCCCAAAATTAATTTTCTGATAACTCTTAACATCCTTTTGAGGCTTTTTTTTTCTGCTGTTGAGAATTAAACTGAAATTTTCCCAACATGTTTCAACCCTTAAATTTGTTTTAACCAGGTTAATGATTTTAACAACAAAAATGTCATTGTCCTAAACCTCCTATGGCAGCATGGCACCCACTCCCTGCCTGTGCTGCCAAGAACAAATGTGTTGCTGGGTTTATTAATGTTACCTGAAGCAATCTGTTGGCCTCACAGCCTCTAGCAAGTGGGCATGCCAAATCCACAAGAGTAATAATTATTTTAATGTATTCTCTTGTTTGGATCTCCATTTCAGTAACTGCCTTCCCTCAAAATCTAATAGAATAATGTAATTCCCTTACTAGGTGAATATTACAAGAATAAATAAAATTATTTAGAAGAAGGTCAATTCCTACTGTTCTTTCTCAACCTTTTCAGCAAGATACAGGAGCAAACAACAAACTTTATTAAGCCTTTTTAAAAGCAGGCCATTAAACTCCTCCATTCCTCAAATGACTTAGCCCCATCTGTACCCTTGCCAAGCCACTAAGACAAATTAAAGAGGGAGGTGCACAATTTCCAGGGGACACTTTAACACATTCTCCTGTTTGCCCTACATGAGAGTTTTACCACCTTCTCACAACCACTGTTGAGGAGAGAGCAGGAGCAAAAGGAGGGGCTGGTTTTTGTTTGGTTTTTTGTTCCTCCAAAAACTGCACAGAAAACTTTTTTTCATCAGTTTGGCCAGACAGTCTGGTCTCTACCCACCACTATCAAGGATTTTGTTTCTAATAAAATAATTAATTGCCAAATTCACAACCTCACACATAAAATATAAAGCCAGATGTCCCCTTAAAAATGTTATCCAGGGTTGCTGCCTGCTGTCCAGGTTTTTGCAAAGAGCTTGGAAGGAACATCCACCCCAGAGCTGCCCGATGCCGTCACCTCAGAGCTGCCTCTGAAACTCTTGGAGCACAGATGGAATTCTGCAGGGATGGGGAAGCACACATGGAACAAGCTGAAATGAGCTTAATGCAGAAACAAATGTTTGGCAGTGCAAGATAATGACTGTGTAGCTTTTTGTGCAAATTAAGCACTTCTCAGGGTTGATTAGGGCTGCATTTGTAGAGAATTCATAAAGACATTCATGAATAAAAATCACTTGCTGGACTTTGTCTAGGCTAATCACTGTCTCTCTGGAGAAACAACAGCAGAGGCAGGAAAACTCCTGCAATATCATATGTTAAGCATCTTCAACATTCTCACCTCAGAATATTCTTAATCCCTCGTGCCCAGGCCCACACTAAAGCCACTCTTTTTCTGCCTCTCTCAGGCCTTCAAATATGGCCAAGCAACAGAGAGAAAACAGCCCCAATTAGAACAATTTTTATAGGTGAGTTGTAAATCTCTGAAACCAGGAGTTTATAATCACAACACTGACACAACTGTGACGCAGCTCCACGAAGATAAATCAGTCCTGTAAGCCATATTGTATAAATCAGAAATTTGGAATGTAGACTTCAGCACTCATTCATAAATCAGCAAAGCTGATCAGCAGTAGGAACAGTATTTTGGCAGCAGATCGCATTTGGCAAAGGATTATCACCTGTGTTAATTTGCTCACAGTTATTTTAAGGTTGTGTTTTGGGGGTTCTCTGTCCCTGTGAGCCCCCAAAGCAGAGGAGCTGATGGTTGTGCCGACCAAGATCCCAGGGAAGTCCCTGCAGAGGGACAGAGCTCTGCCTGCCCAGGGGAGGGTGGAGGGAAGGTTCTGTTCCTGATATTGGTGCCACAGCTCATATGCAAAATAATCACCCAAAAGCTTGGTTCATACCCCAGGGTCCTGCACGCTCTGCTCTACTCCAAAATCCAGGGGACAGACAGGTATAAGATATGCAGACATAGGATGGAAAAGACAATGCATGTAACAGGAGAAAATCAACGAGGCTGAAATGCAGAAACTTTCTGTTCCTGGGTTTGTCTCCCTAGTTACCACCCAGCCTAGTGTAACCTCATATCTTCATTAAAAATAACAATTTTCAAGTACATGTCAAAAGTTTTGATTTAAAATTAAGGAAATGGAACGAATGCAAGAAGAGTTCTGGCTTATTTTCTGGTTTTCTTGTGTTAATTTGCCAATGGTTTTCTTTCAAACAAACAAACGGGGGGAAAAAAATCCTGAGAAATTGAATTTCTGACTTGTAAACCCTTTGCTAGTACAGTGAGAATGGCACTTTCTAGATAACACTTCTCCCTAGCACACACTTTTAATGTGCCTTGTGTTTCTGAGTGAAAGCTGTTTATCTCTTCAGTGCAATCAGTAAACAAACACATCCACATGCTCATTTAGAGCATTTTAATAATGTTCTGTGTTTACTGAACCCAGAAAGGGTCATCTGGGTTCAAGCTTAACTTCTCTTTCCTGCAGCCTTGAAAAATGAGGGAAAAGCTATTTCTTTTCTCTCACTAAATGTTTGAGAAATTATTACTGAAAAATACCTCTCAGCCTCAATAAATAGGAAATGCAGAATGCAATAAGTTTCTTTCCTCAGTGGAATTATTTATTGCCTGTGATACAAGCCAGGGTGGACACGGAGTGGGGCTATCTGTGCTCACCTTCCTAAACCACACTTACAGCTACAGTTCCTGCGGACGTGAAATTGAGATTTCTCCAGAGGAAATGTGTCAGTTCTAAAAGACCTGATGCCACTGGAGGAGATGATGCACCAGAAGAAATATTTTTCTCCTTTTAGCACCGCTGCTCCCCCAGCGTGAAGGGACAGCAGGCACGGGCTGAGGGGATAAAGGAACAAAGCCACGAATGCAGCTCATCTCTCCATCCTCCTGAGCTCTGGTGGCTGAACTGAGAAAAGTGATTTAAGAGCATTAAAACCTTCCCTTCATCTCCCCCAGGAGCTTCGTGCCCGCAGGGTGGGGTTGCAGCAATGACAAAATGCTCGTCCTTGAAGCGCCCACTGCCAGGGCACTGCAGAGGAGCTGAAGGAGCAAAGGAAGGGCAGGATTCTCTCCCCTGGGGGGGAGAATCTCCATCAGGTGGGCTTGTGCAGCCAGCCCACAGCTGGCCAGGCCTGGAGACTCCTCCTGCCCCAATGCCTTCTCCAGAGGCCCCTGTACGAGCACAGAACTGGCCACAGAATCCCCCAGAATTTATCTGAAAGGAGGAATTTGGGCAGGGTGTGGCAGCTCCCTGCCCCAAATCACTGTAGGTTCAGGCTCTGGAGGCAGGAGAAAAATATTTCTGTAGGATCATGGACTACAAATTACAGAACTGATTTAACCAGAAAATTTATGGGGAAAAAAGAGAGATAAAGATAAATTAAGTAGAATATCATGTAGAGTCCTTGTGTAATTGCAAGTTCAGATAGCAAGAACTGATATGAAGTCCCTAGCTACACAGTATTTTCATAATGGATTTTTCAGTAGTAAGCTGACTTCATAGATTCTGCTTAAAAAAAATTTTAAAAAAAAACAAACAACAAAAAAACCCCACAAAGCACAACAAGCCTTTTATTTATTTTTTTCTTATTAATATTCAAAATGCAAATGAGATTCTAGTATTTGGGATGTGCTTGTAAGAACACTCACATAGCATGAATTATGTTTCAATGATTCTACCTTCATAAATGACTGAAAAAAGGAGTCACAAATGGAAATTCTCATCATGCTTTACTGAAGTAATTGAAGTTTGCCATCTCAATAATCAACTTCAATCACAAAGTTTTTGATCTAGGAGGTACCTATTCATAGTAAAGAATTATTTTATTTTTTAAAATTTTTACTTTGCTGGAATGTCTTCCAGGTGCACACTGCTTTATGGAGATGGAGAGATGAGGAAAAGAAGCAAGCCCTGTAGTCAACAAAATCTTAATAGGTCAGGGTAACATAAAATTTTATGGTAAGTTATGTTCATATCTTTAAAACACCTAAAGTTATCTTGAAATGTTATGAAAATCTCTGCTAAAAAAATAAAACAGTTTAAAGATTCACACAGTCTGACAAACAGCAAAAAAGTATTGCTGAGAATAACCTTTAATTCCAAAAGGAATTTCAAACTGTGCAAAAGAAACTGAGTCTTTAATAGTTAGTTGTTAATAACTATGTCCAGACTCGGGGAGGATTTTAAAGGCATGATTTAATGTAAACTATTTCTGCCACATAGGTATTTCCAAAGAATTCATCTAGGATTCTTGGCCAGTTTCTTGTAATTGAAAAGATCATAGAACTGCTTCTGAAGTACAGCTGCAAACTGCTAAATGTAGCTGTGATCAGGCCAGATTATTTCCTTTGCAAGCTCAGTGCTCCAACAGAGATGGGATTGCTGCCGTGGGTGATTTTATACCTTCTATACTCCAGAGGGAACTTTCCCAAAACACAAAGTGAACCAAAGTTTGCATGTGTGTGAAGGACAAAGCAAGAAGATAACAAAAATGTAAACCCTCTCTTTTCTTTTTTCATTTTCTTTAACTTTTTGCTGAGTTAATCCTCCAGTGGATTAAAGAAATTAAATACAATTTATGGAGGAAAGCAAAACAAATCATAAAACAACTAGAATTTTCTGGAAATCAGATATTTACTTTCCCCCCTATCCCTCTAAAGCTTTGCTGTGCAGGATACATAAGTCTTGAAATATAGTCCACATAAACATATAAGAATGGGTGAGTTCCATTCTGAAAGTTCAATACTAAATTATAAATAAAACTCTGAGGCAGATGCAACTCATCTTCTCTGAATGTAAAGTGGGATAGATAAACATTGGTAAATGTTATGTATTTCAAAACACACAAAGTTTAATCAAATTAAAGCTCTGGTTCACATTCTTTGGCTTTTAGTCCAAAGAAATGTTCCTATTCTAACTAGCTGTATATTTATTTTAATATACAACACTGCAAAATATCATCTTACTTCTGTTATTTGCCTGAAGGAAATTCATTTCAAATATGAAACTTTTACACAATATTTACTGTTCAAGTATTGCAGCTTTTATTAAATGGGGCCAGACGGGATGCCAAGGGATTTAAAGAGAAAATTAATAACAACCATTGCTAATTTAGGCTTATGCACCACTTTATTGCAAAAGCAAGAATGAGGATAGGAAACCAAGGATAATCCAATTGATACTAAACATTTTGAACCTATTAACTGTATTTGAACAAAACATGTTTTAAAAGGCTACATAGCTAAAATAAGACACATAATCCATCAGAGATGGCATAGAAAATTAATCTTTTCCTTTTTAATTTGGGTAGATTTGCAATAGGAGTGTACAAATCTACCTTCCTCAGCTCCACACGCTCCACATTGATTTAGCCAGATCACAAATGAAAGGACAACTGTAATTCACAGAAGCTCAAAACCCGGATTTGAAGCAGCAAATCTCACAAAGAACACCGAAACAAAAAGAAGACCACGGGATAATTCAGGTTGAAAGGGACCTGAGGAGATGACCCAGTCCAGCCTCATGCTCAGAGCAGAGCCATGGCCACGTCCAGCTGCCCAGGGCTTTCCCTGCACTGGTTTGAAGCCTCCAAGAAAGGAGATGGCCCAACCTCCCCTGGCTGCTGCTCCTCTGGCTGCACCCATCATGAGAGCTTCCCCTAAATCCAGTCAGATTCAGGGACTGTAATACGGGATTCCTGCATTTCTGAAATTCCAAAGATACAATTCATTGATAGGATTTGGGTAAGAAACCAGTTTGGTTTCATTTCCCATTTTAATGTAGTCATCTTCTATTACAAGCCCCTGTACAGAAAAGGTGAAGAGACACCCTAAGTTACTGGAAATTCCTATCATTAAGCTCTTTCTTTCCCAGCAGACAAAGTGGATATAATGTTTTTAATTCAGCATGTACATTCTGAATTTGATACAAACTCTATTGACTTTATGCAATGGTCATTATGACTTACTCTTGTAGGATTATCTATAATATTCATCAATGCAAGGGCTGATTGGTTTACAAATAATTATTTAATTCATCTTCAGATCACTCCTCAGAATTGCTTACCATACCATCCTCAAATATCTCAGGGAAAAAAAACCCTGAAAACGGGTAATTCCTAACTCACTATGGAAACTAAGAAGAGCAGAGTAATTAAAATTTCCCCCCTTTTATGTGGTACAAGGCCCTTCTTGTGATGAAAATGTGGTTAAATTCCCTCAAGACCTCAAACCCAACCCTCTCTACAGCACAGCCAGTGCCATCAAAAATCTTCAGTGTGAATTCTTAAAGATGGAAATCTATCAGAATGTGTGTCAGGAAACCTTCACAGCAAATGGAGCTACAGCTCTTTTAAAGCAGCACACATGCACTGCTTAATTAGTATTAATACTAATTGTGCATCTGTTCTCTGCTACTTCTAATAGCAAATCTATAGCATAATATCATGCAAAAATACACAAAAAGAAATGCAAATATCTTTGCATTAAATAATATAATGGTTAATGTCACCACATTGAAAAGAACATCGAGGTAACTTTGTGTTAAAATTCTTTATGGAAAAGATAAATCTTATTTATTGAAGCCCAGAACTGTGAGTTTTATGAGAAAGCTGTATAAAAGTAACTACAGTGGATGACAATGAACTACATTAATTTTTAATGGTTCAGATAGCCATTAGCTGGAATTTTGTTTGAAGCATAATGAAGGCATAAAAGACACCCCAAGCTAAGATACTTATGCTCAGAAAGTTTAGTAGGAGCTGCTCTGAGCTTACTTTCCCAAAGTTTGCAAAACTAAAACCTGTCATAGTCTTGGTGCAAAATCTAAAATTCAAGGCTTCTGAAATGTAAATCTTAATTCCTACACTGGTTTTATTTTGTGAAGAATCTGGTTTTATTTTGTGAAAGACAGGTTGCTCCTGTCTTGTATAAAACACTCTGTCCTTCCCATTCATATTAAAAATACTTGGAAAGATCTCAGGCTCTCCAATGAAAACTGGTGGATGTCCAGTCAGAAGAAAAACTTCAGCTTTTCTAAATTTGAGTTGTCACTGTTGCCCAAATCTTCTCCACATCCTTTGGTTTCTATCACTGTTCTCCCTAATCTGTACCACAGACCCACAGCACAAACTCATTATTTTTACAACTCCATTCTTCCTCCATTTACAGGCCCCCACTGACTTTTCTGCCACGGCAACAAATACAAACTTATCTTCACTGGAAGTCTTTCAGAGCA
Organism: Regulus satrapa; assembly: GCA_013396955.1. Classification (NCBI taxonomy): domain Eukaryota; kingdom Metazoa; phylum Chordata; class Aves; order Passeriformes; family Regulidae; genus Regulus; species Regulus satrapa. The sequence continues at coordinate 212,665 of VWZN01008681.1, forward strand.
GGAATAATTCTCTAGCAGTAAGAAGCCCACAGAAATGGTGAATATTGAGGAGGATAAAATTATCCACACCTTGCTGCTCCATGGAGAGGCCAAGTTACAGCAGAAATATCACTTTTTACACAGAGGGATCACTGACCTTTCAAAGATCTGCACACTCTCTCATTTTTTCTTACTCTTGATTAAATGGCAGGAAGGCAATTTAATAAGAAAAAAAAAAAAAGTAAAAAAAAAGTCATATTAATGCATGAAAGCCCATAAAAATGCAGTGAAAGCAGGTAAACCCCTGCTACAATGTAGGGAGAAGAGCCAAACCAAACAAATAAATGCCCAGCATGAAACAGACCAGATTCCACCCAGACACTGGTAATTCAAAATAATGCAGAAAATTTCAAAAGTACAATTATAAAAAGGCAATGCTGTGATCACCATCACAGGGACTCCAGGGCCCCTTCTCATAGAGTCATTTTGTCATCCTCAGACCAAGAATTTCCCCATGCTAATAAATTCTGCAGATTTCCCTAAAATCAAAGATACCATCACTGAAATGACCAACAGCAATTATAAACCTTTGCACATTCTCCTCATTCCACAGCCTCACTTTGGGTTTGCATTTTTTGCCTTTTTTTTTTCCCCCCCCTGATGAGACTGTAAACAATTTGGTTAAAAACTGATGTATTCTTCCAGCATCCCCATCCCAAAGCACCTACTTCTGGATTATCAAGAAAAAATTCAAAGCTTTAGGATGATAAGCCGTTTTCCATTAAAAATGTCATTTTGCTCAGTATTTAGTTTCCTTCCAAACGTTTCAGTGACAAATTTAAAGCAAATTAAAACAAACTGAGAGCACAAATGAAGACATTTGGTGAAGACTGGTAGCTTTTTTTTTCCTTTAAAACTTTCTATAAATAACCTGTGTCAGTTTTGACTATATCAGAACCAACAACCACACAAGAAATTCATATTTCTATGAAAATACAAAATAGAAGTCCTTTGCTTTTTCTGATTAAAATGTTTCAGGCAGCAGTCTTCACAAGCATAAACTTTCTCTGATGATCTTCCAGGCTGCCACCATGTACAGATGGCCAGTTATAATGGGGGGATCATATACTAATTTGAGACATTTCCAGCTCAGATCATGAATCAAAGTGCTGGCACTCTATAATGAGAGATCGATAGTGTTTTTGTAGAAAGACCCTATAGAATTCTATAAATAATGAGTGTTTAGTGGGATGTGCAGGCAGCAGAGAACAAATTACATTTTCTCCAGAGGGGCCTTTAAAACCACACCTCAGATGTGATAAATGTAGTGTGATGGAAAGGACTACAAATGCTAAGATGCTGTGCAGCATAATGTGCTCAGAAATTAGAATCCAGTGCATTCACTTTCTTCTGTTTAATGGTTAAGCAATCATTTCATCAAGACCTTTTCTCTTGTTACAGCAGCAGTGGGTCATAGCCAGCGTTTCTCGAGCAAGCAAAACAAAATAGTGTCTTTATTCCCAGAGGAGGAGGATATTTAACATACTTGCAGTTTGTTGTAATGCACCCCACGTGAAAGGCGTAAATATCCTCACCAAGTCATTACACCTTACTGCAGAGTAATGAGGTAATGGTCTTCAGCTAGGGCACCATCTGGGAGTCCCAGAAATAGCTTTAATTACTGAGCTGGACTTCCTGCTCTTGGCAGGAGGGCGAGCACAGCCCAGGCTCTGGGCCAGCTGGCAGCTGCACGTCAACATGAGGGACAGAGCCCGGACACCCCAACATGAGGGACAGAGCCTGGACATCCCAACACCAGGGACAGAGCCTGGACATCCTCCAACACCAGGGANNNNTCCCAGAAATAGCTTTAATTACTGAGCTGGACTTCCTGCTCTTGGCAGGAGGGCGAGCACAGCCCAGGCTCTGGGCCAGCTGGCAGCTGCACGTCAACACGAGGGACAGAGCCTGGACACCCCAACACCAGGGACAGAGCCTGGACATCCCAACACCAGGGACAGAGCCTGGACATCCTCCAACACCAGGGACAGAGCCTGGACACCTCCAACACCAGGGACAGAGCCTGGACACCCTCGTTGTCTTGGACACCTTCAATTCCAAGGACAGATCCTGGACACTTTCTAATCCGTGTAATTCTGCCACCCCTGCCCTGGCCTTGGGTGGCCATACAGAAAAACAAAAACTCCTCCTCCCTTCTGCCTAACAGACTTCACCTCCCTTTTCTTCAGCAAAAAACCCAGCCTTGACCTTGCTCTGGTCCCTCTTCCCTCCTCTCACAGATGCAATATTCCGGAAAGGCAGGAGACAGAAGAACAGAACTCAGAAGAATTAGAGAGGGAAGTAACTCCGTTACTTCTTCACAGAGAGAAACTTCAAGCAGGAATTACTCATTAATCTTGAAATGATCCCTTAGATCATTAACACCACCAAAAGCCTGAGAGGACACCCAGGTATTATCCAGAACTAGAAAATAAAGTCTAAGCCTCCAACCTGGGAAGCAATTTCTGGTTTAAGGATTGTTTTCTTTTGTGTTTCCCATCTAGACATCCCAACGTACAAATAAAAATCACTCATCTCTCTTAGATCTTGGTCCCAAAATCTTATGTATTCAAGCAGGAAAGGAACATGTGAGAAATAAAAAAAGCCTTCCTACCCTTTCAACATTTGATTCAAAACCTGTCATTTCAAGTCTAAGAATTTCCTCTTCTCTACACCCCCTCACTCTAGGAATGTCTGTTAAAAGGGGCAGGTCACAGGGCAGGTACTGCCCAAGATCTGTTTGCTGCTTTCCTGCGTGTTCTGTTTCTCCCTCTCTGACTCCATCTGCCTCTGCCCCTTGTGCAGGAGGAGTCCTGGCCCTCATCACTCAGTCCTGTTAGCTGCACACAAATTAACACCAGGTTCCTGACCTCCAGGACAGTCTTTACAAGCTCACGTTTTCAAACGACATTTGGAAAGGACCTGATGTTCTCTTGGAGCAGAATTTTATTGGAGAGAGCTGCAGCGGGCTCTGTGAGACATGCAGGCTCACCAGAGTCCCTTTGCAGAGGTGTGCTGTCAGTCCAGGCTGCAGTGCCTCACAATTTCAAATACTCAAGGAGGTTCTGAGTAAATAACCTGTGCTTTTCTCTGCCACCATAAATCAAGGCAAATAATGAATAAAAATAATGTTCTGCTTCAGAGAGGTGAAGTTCTTTATACCTTTCTAATCAGCTGTAACTCGGAAGAATATGAATGCAAAGAACAACTCTATGTCTAACACCTCCAGAAGATTTAAGTGGGTAAAAGAACAGTGGTAACCAATAAACAAGATTTACCTGCTTGCTGTATGGCAATGTTATTTAATGCACATCTGTGTTTAGAAGCAGGGAGGAACACGGCATCCTTTTCCTGGTGCTGCCAAGGTCATCGGAGCCATTCTGTGCAGACAAGAGTGGCCCAAAGTCACACAGTTAGTTTTAAGTTATTGCAAAGCATCGATGCTAATTCATCTAAACGAGCACCTATTCATTTTGATTTATTTCTGGAAGGGGCTTAGTCAACTTGGAGGCTACAGTAAGTCAATAAATTTCATCAGCAGTTATAATCTCTTGGCATGGACTGAAAAGAAAAGATGAAGTGACAAAACAGAGTCAGTAATGTGAAGGTGTTACAAATCTACCCATCCCTACCTGCCCTGGATAAAAAGAGACACATGCTCAGTTTAGCAATTACTAATTTTGGTATCTTTGCTAGGCAGAGGAACCCATGGGGACCTTCTACTCTCCTTACATTGCTGAAAACACAGCAAACTCGATGCAAAATTCAAGAACTGACTCTAGAGTCAGTGGATTATATCTATAGGTCTCTACGTGCATTTACACAGGAAGGTAGAAATATATGGAAGCACATACACTTAGCAATGAAAATATTTAATAGAATAGTTTTAGTTTCTTCTTACTGAGTCCCAAGTTTTGTTTTTCCTTAAAAAATAATTTTTACGTAATAAAAAAATAAACATTTACTTGGGAGTTTCTGTCCACATATTGGCCAATGAAACTTTTTTCTTTTTTCCCCCCCCCTTACTTTAACAATTGCTGTTTGCCAGTCCCAGGACTTCCACTCTGGGGACAAAAATCTCTTATTGTGAGCGGAACACTGTGGTTACTTATCAAAGTATTTTGTTCATCCTCAGCAAAACAGGAAACCACATTTGTTTAGTGGGAAAGGAGTAGTAAATGCCATAAGAAAGCAGTAGGGGAGTGTCTTTATTAAAGCTGCTATTACCAGAACAGTACTCAAAAGAATTTGGGGAATTTATTTCATTATGTCCTGAATAATTTAGTTTAGAACATGCTCACAGGCACACTTCCACAGAAAGAAATACCATCATGTATTTTTTTAACAGAACCAACATGAGCTAAATAATTCACAGACATTCTTATCATTGTCGTTACATCGATTTTGATACTTGGTATTTATTTTCTCATTCTGGAGAGCCTGCAGAATAGAGCAACACAGGAAAGGACAGAACGGAAATTAAACAGTTATGCTGATAGGCAATAAAATTCGATGTGGGGGACTAAAACTCCATAATTCCATAGAGTAAAAATGTTGCTTAACTTAAGAAAAAAAAAACCAAAA
>VWZN01008681.1:239034-258498 GCA_013396955.1 Regulus satrapa
AAAAAAAAAAAAAAAAAGAGAAATTTGCTGAGATAACAGCACTATGTAAATCAAAGCAGTTGTGCTGAATTCAGTAGAGGAAAGCCAACCCAGAGAAGGTAAAGATCTGTCTGAATATATTGAAGAAATCAATCAAAATTGAGTGCTGTTGTTTTCTCACACATCATAATAATATGATTTTCAGATCAGCTGACCTTATGCACTTAATTAATGTACAAAACATGTTTACACTGGGGAGAGAGGGACAAGCTATTGATCAAGAGATGCTGAGACAGCTCCAGTTTGTCACTCAGGCAGGATCCTGAAGGACAGTCTCTATTCTCCCAGCTCCACAATGTGATATCAAGACATCCCGCTCGGTTCAGAAGTCCCTTCAGGGCTTTATCAAATCCCCAGATCCCCCACACGACTTCACGGAAGATGTTAAGACTTAGAAGAGCAACTCACACACCCCGTCACAAAGAAAACATTTGCTTTTATGTTCTTCCTGCCAGCAGAAAGAGTGGAAAATAAATGCTCTGTGGAAGACAGCTGTGCTCTCCTCTCCATCCTCATCAAGGCTGACAAAGGGAAGGCAGTAATACACAATAATACATGGGAAATCTGTCAGGTGGGAGTGGGCCTAAGGTAAATCCTACAGCTCAAACCAACCTTTGGTCTAGTTCTGAGCAGCTCGATGACTGCTGTGACATTCTCTGTGGCATGAGAGGTGAAAGGTAACAAAAAAAAAATTAATATCAAACTGCAGTACTCCCTTCACCTCTCCTATCAGTTTTATTTCAGGATTTCCTGGGGAATTTTGTCCCTGCTTTATAATTTAACAAATCTAGAATTCACTGGTCCACAGTAATTGGTGCAGTTCTCATCTCCTCGGTGCATTTACAAAAACATTCTCCGAGATAATATTAAAAATATTTTTTATTTTAATCTGGCATGGAGTTCTTTGCCTTGTCTTATTTTCTCCCCTGTATTTGAACTATCATTATCAACTCCATCAATAATGTATCATCAGGCATTACCCAGTTTGCAGTATTCAGTAAATTTAGTGCCAGGGCTGTGCTCTAAGTCACTCCTTGCACAACAGCCACATTCATAACTGTGACACTTTTGTCACAGACCGAGGGCTGCACTCATGAGGATTTACACTCACACCTTCAGATGGCTCCATTTAAAGATAAGGGATCAAAAAAGGCAAGCATTTCAGTGAAGGAACCACAAAACACCCACCAAGGTTCCTCATGCTGCTCCAATTTATGGCTTGAGGTTTATTTTCCTCTCAATTCAGGTATGCAGAGAAGGGCGAGAAAAAGCAACCTCTCTATTCCTGTGGAAAACTTTGCACAAAACAGAAACTGCTGCAAGGGTTATGGCAGAGCTCAAGAGCCTGAAGTGCAGGTCGAGGAAATATCCTTGGGTTTACAGTTTTAGACTTCATGACCAGACCACGTCACCCTGACCAGAGGACACGATCTCACTTGTAACAGACTGAACACAGCTGTAGGTGGGGGAAAAAGAACCAAAACAACAAAAAAACCCCCAAACAAACAAAAAACCCACCAAAACAAACAAAAAAACCCCCAAACCTTCAAAACAATGAAGTATCCATTTCCAATACAACCCAAATTTCTTTTATTCAACTGATTCATGGAAATAGAACTATTTATTTACAGTGGGGGATAAAACAGGCATAAGTGGGTTTTTTTTTTCCTTTCCAAGCCACCAAAGCTCAGGACATCATTTATTTTTGTCCAAGCTGGGTTTGGACAAAAACCACCATTATCATCACAGGATTACAGGAAGTGCAGAGAATTAGAATTTTCCATATTTTTTATTAAAATAATTTGAACATTGTAATATTAAGTCAATTAGAGGAAAAAAAAAAGGTAGAAAGGAAACTAGAAAGAAGAGTTAATTTTACACTATACCAAACCTTCACTTACTATAATGATTAGCTGGATGCAACTCTAAGTCACTTTTTAATCCAGAACACCAGAGCCATACAATTCAATATAATTTCTAGCCATGCAGTGACTTTGTATCATACATAGCAAGATATTTCATGCTCTGTAGAGTAAAAAATGTAGGTCAGCACCCACAGGCTATAGTCAAGCCATGCTGCTGTGAGTTTAGCATATTATTCTTTTGGGAAAATAATGAAACAATTTAATTTTGCCCACACAAGCCAATGATCTTCAAACATTTCATTTTCTTAAGAGTAAAAGGAGACTGACACCTGATTGGTGTGAAAGTCACCCTAACAAGATACAAAAAGTTTTCAGTAGGGAAGCAAGTGGAAAATGTTGCAGTTTTGATTTGCTTGTGAATGAAAGACGCTCAAGTGGGTCCAGAAAATTTCAGCTGATGCCCAAAGCTGACAGCCAGTTAATCCTCCTGTGTGTCGTGGTTTGTCTTCTCGCACCAAATCAAAGATTTGAGGTCAAGAGCCTGGTGGAAATCCCAGAACCATGGAATGGTTGGGGTTGGGAGGGACCCTAAAACTCTTTCCATTCCCCTGCCTTGGCAGGGACCCCTCCCCACTGTCCCAGGGGCTCCAGCCCCAGTGTCCAGCCTGGCCCTGGACACTGCCAGGGATCCAGGGGCACCCACAGCTGATCCGGGTACCTGTGCCAGGGCCTGCCCACCCCCACAGGGAGGAATTTTTTTGTAACACCTAATCCAAACCTGCTCTCTTTCAGTCAGAAGTATTTTCCCTCATCCTGTCACTACATGGTCTTGCAAATAAACACACACACACCAAAAGGGAAGCAGCAAATTTCAGGCAACCTCATGCAGTGCAATTTATTTGTTAATACACGTGAATATTGCAGCTCTTTGTTGGCCAAATGACATTTTTGAAATGCTGGGAGTGTTCTGTGTATCGGTAACGAGCTCTGCCCACTTGTGCTCTTACCTGCAGTGTCTCACCTCTCGGACAAACATCTCTAACAACAAGCACAGCAGAACTTGCAGGTGGGTCAGTTTGTATTAACCTTGCACTTCAGGAAAGTACTCATTTCCTTCAATAGCTTTCTGCCAGAAAATTGGTGATGTGGTTAGAGCAGCAAGCCCTGTACTAAATAACCAGCTTTGTCAGGAAGGATGCTGCTCCATCTTGCAGCACACAATTTTAGTCTGGTTTCTCCAGGGCTGGCAGCCCAAGGGAGAAAACATCCAGAGCAGGAAGGGTTTCCTGAGAATTAACACTGGGACCTGCCTCTGAAGCTGTGTTTAATGTCCTTCTCTCCCTACCATTTATACGTGGATACACTGAATATTTCCTGTACCTGTGAAGATCCCCGGGGGTAAAGATGTGCACACCTGCACGACAAGCTACGTTATAACAGGGAAAACACTTTAAAGTTCTCTTTTACACTGTCTGTGGCTGCAGCACACTTACACGAAATACCAAATAATAACAAATGTCCTTAGTTCACCAGCACTACTCCTCTACAGAACAGAAAACCCCGTGTTTATTCCAAAACATCAATACAGAAGGATGGCAAATAACACCTTGGGTATGGACTAGCATGCAGGATCTCCAGTGCTGCCTATTCAAAAGGCTTTTGGTCTAATCCTTCACCAGTCATAGTTAAACTCCTGTGCACTGCAGGCAGTTTTAAACTACATTAATGAGAAAAATCAGCCAAAATAATACTGCACAGAAACTTGCGGCCTGTTTTATCAAATAAACTATTTTTTTCAGCCAGAAAAAAGTCTGATTGCCAGCCTTTTCTTCTTCCTAGCACCCAAAAATGTTTGAAATCTCATGGATTATGCCATCACTGTGCCTGGGATAGCACAAGTTGAGCCTTGTAACAGTAATCAGCAGGAAGGTGGGACATTAAGGAAATTTTCATTCTAGATGACAAATTCAGATCCTGATTCAAATTCCTCACCTGAATCAAGCAGATGTGCTTCAATCTAGATAACCCCCCTTTGGTGAATGCTTAATTTCATCAAGCTGCTCATTGGTGAGAAAATCTTCTTCAAAAGACCTTCCTCTGGCTTTAATTTCTAATGGAAAAATCAACAAAGGAACTGAGGCGTGCAGAGAGAACCTTATGAAAAAGGTCTGTTTGAATAGACAGATTAAAAGTTAGGTGCCTCCTTTGTGGTGATAACCACTGGAAAACATAATGGAAAACAGGAACCTGTGCAAATAATGGAGAACAGTTGAGTTCAGCATTCATCAATAGCAAGATATATTTTTGGGGTTTTGTTTTTGCTTTTTTGTTCTTTTACTCACTGGAGATGAGCATAAACCAGCAGTGGTGCAGATTATAATTGAAAAATGCAACTGAGGAACTGTAAATGCAAGTAAAAAAGGCACTGATCATACAGACAGAAAAACTCATCCTCTGCTCAAATCCAACAGGATTTATGATTCAATTAATTTCCAATATTTATAAGAAATGCCAAGGATAAGAGATTATAGGAGAAAGGAAAAACTGTCCCAAAAAGCTGATGGCTCCATGTCCCCTTTTTCTAAATTCCAATACTTTTGGGATTAAAAACTTTTGGCCACAGAGTTCTCAGAGTGCACGGGCTGGTTGTTTATGAGACCCTGTCGCATAAAATCTAAAAGGGTTTTCTTCAGGTGTTTCGGCCAAATATTGCGGTGCATCCTGGCCATCAGATGAAGTTAAGCATATTGCTCTTTGGCCATTAAAATGAGCAAGCTTCCCAATCTATCCACTCAGTAATTTAAAGCCACTTCATTACAGCAGTGCCTTTTAAAATGTAATAATATTATGAGTGCTTCTAGTTAAACTATTAGGTTTGTCCCTTCTTCCAATTAAATTTACTCACTTATGAAGAAGACATGAGCACATCTGAAACTGAAATTATCCTCGTCCTAGGAACATTTACACAGCTTCTTTTCTGAGAATGTATTTTAACACTTCAACAAGAAAAATCTGCTCATGTGAAGATAAAATTCAACACCAGAGCAGCATGAACATGTGCAAGGTCACTGTTCTTCTGCAATTCAGTCAGAGCACTGCAAATTATTTGTCTAATGTGCAAAATGCTGAGCTGCTAATGGCAAGATTCTAAACACTTTTAAAGCAAGGCAGAAGTAAATCTCCAGCTTTCTCTGTGAGCCACAAACCACAGTCAGATCATTGTCAGGTACCCTTCAAAAATGTCACTTACACCGGCATCAGTCCTCAGGACATATCCAGTGCTCTGACCATTTTCTGAACATGCAAATTTTAGGGTTAAAGACATCCAAGAATTGGGGAGGGGAAAGGGAAGAAAAAAAAAAATAAGAAAAGCACTACCAACTTTACTTCCTCTCTTTTTAATAGTCTTGCCTTCAGTCATATTACATTATGTCAACCTCAATTTAAATGCTCTTTTTTGCATTTAAGAAAGTTATTTTTTCCCATTTCCTTCCTAATCCAGGTGGGCTTTGCACCACACACATTGCCCTCAACACTTGAGCATAAATTCATTTGCGCAAAATAGCATAAATTATGCATATATATGTATTTATTTATTTATTTATTTCACATGTCGAATGCGATTAAATTCACAGAATAATTTGCTTAAAAGATAATCGCACAAGATCTCAAAAAAAATATTGATGGTTACTATCAGGAGACCTGACAGCATAAATAGAGAGACCTGCTCTTAGGAATGTAAGTACTTATTTAATGATGACTTAGAGCACCAGAGGAACTCCAGATAGGCATTAAAGGAAAGTTTTGGTTTTTTTTTTCTTCCAGGATTTTCCCAAGCAGGATTAGTTTCATTTTACAACAAAGGATGCTGATGTGAAGGACACTGAATGACCCAGAAAATTTCTTATCACTAGTCAAAGTAGTAACTACTAGCAATGAGAATTCACTTCTTCTGCACTTTGAGCTCATGTTCAAAATAGCCATTTATTCCTTGGGAGCATTAAGCAGGAGTGGGGGAAAACTAAAAACCAAATATTAAAAATGCAGGCAATAACAAATAGAAGAATTTGAATTTTTAAAGAGGCAAACAGCTTCTACTTCGACTAGAGGAACAATTTCATTCAATGTGTTATTAATCAAACACACAGAAGCTTGCCTCCATCCACACATAAAATAAACACTCCCTTTTATACTGTTTAACAAAAACTGATTGATTTGCACCAATAAACGGAATTCAAAGGGTCAAACACACAATATCAAGTGGGACCCAGCCTTTGTACAAAACAGAAGCCCTGTACCTCAGGCAGTTTACAGATATTATGATTAGGTATAATTCATTAGCTCAAGTACTAAAGTAGTACTAACAAATTAATTGCTTGATTTTTTTTTTTTTTTTTCCTTTCTGAACATGCTAGAATTAAAATATTAGGGAGGTGGAGATAACAGATCTACAGAAATTGACTTTGGTATAGCCTAAAAGTCAACAACCAAATCTGCTGTTGCTAGAAGCAAGGGAGAGTCCTCAGGTCACTACAAACCAAGAGTGTTTAGTATCTCAAACTATTAAACTCAGCACAGATTCATTCTTTAGTGTAATGTAATGATTAATTACATGTAATTAATTACTTTTTTTTCTTTTTTTGCAATGCTGTGAATACCTGTAAAGACTACATCCCCCACAAGTTTCTCTCTACAGCCACCATTATCAACCACTTTTCATTAGAGACCTCCCTGGCTATCCAACAGATGAGCTTTTCCTTATTCCTTTATACCATTTATTGTCACACACCCTTGCGACCGACATTAATTGAAGCATTTTTGTAATAAAGAGATATTTTAAAGCAAATGTTAACAGAATCTTCCTCAACCCAGGGGAAATTCTGTCATTTTGGTGATGGCAGCTTCAGCACCTGCATTCCAGTCATCTTGCAACAATACACAGAATAACCTTACTGCCATTGCTTAAAATTATTTCAAGCAACTTAATTTTCTATTGGGAGAGAAAATGCATCCTCTCTTCCAGAAAAGCCCTTGACTGCTAATTTTAAGCGCATGTGAAAATGATTTTTTTCTCTCATGTTTGAAGCTTCTATGTTGACAATGTTAATCACACTTTCTCCACTTCTTCCACACTATTTTTTTTTCCATTTTCCAATGAGTTTGCATCAGATGTTTTCTTTGATTTGTTATTTCATTGATTCAAAGAAAGAAACACCAGGTAAAGCATTCACAATGTATTTTTCACTTGATTATCTGTATTTATTTATGTATTTACTGTGATTTATTTTGGCAACAAAGGACTTAATGATAAATTTGCTATGCAACTTTGAAGAGCAAGTCAAGAAATTAATTTCTGTTGTATTAACTTAAACACTGCGCTTAAGATCCTTTTGTTCTTATGTAAACTTCTGAAAACCATTATAAGATAAAAAGATAAATTCAGTATAAATTTAGAAATTACAGATCTAAATACAGAGACTTCATTTGCAACCATCTTTAGAATTTATTCTGAGTTGTCAGGGCTCAAACAAACATCTTGATATCTTTCATAAGGGAAAGAACTTTGGCTTCCATTACTAGATGTGCTGCTGTCTTGACTGCCTCATGCTTTCCTAGGGTGGGTTAGCAAAAGACTTCCTGCCAAGAACTTCCCTAAAATCCCACAGAAAGACTAATGTGCACATATATTGGCATGTGGCAACAACAGCTAATAGAAGGATGAGGGAAAAAAAACCAAATTAGAAATATAGAATATGGTTGGTATGGATATGAAGTAATACCTGTGAAACACAGAGCACTACACAAAACAGACTTAAAAGAAATAGAGCTTCTCTCCTTCTGCCCTGAGGTGAGACTTCATTTCAGTGATTTCATACCACTAGCAAAATGCTTTCAATCCTAACCAGCTTCCTGGTTGTAAATGAATAATTCTGCAAAATAGAATTAGCATTAAGCTTGGAATTGGAGAGGAACTTGAAAACAGAAATGCCAGGCTTCCCAAAACTCCTTCCAGTCCCTCTGCAAGGCAGCAAGACAAGCACTTTTTTTCGACATAAAGTGGAAATAAATCCCACAAGACTAATTTTTAAAGTCGCTTGAGTACAACTGCTGCACAGAGATTTTTACCTTCAAATTCCTCCTCCCATGGCCACTCCAGATTCAGACTGCAGCCAGCTGTCTGACATCCTTCTTCCTGATAGCTCCTCGTGAGGCATCCCTGGAAGTCCAGCTCTCCCACTGCTACAAGCCATCTTTATCCCCCTTCCCTTGCTTGGAGTGCACGGGTGTACCACAGGAGCTGCCAAGGAACTAAAGGAGCCTTCTGGAATGAAGCAGAACTCCCTAGGGCTTGTTTATAGATGAGCATGGGGTTGGAATAGCTCAAGATGTGAGTTTAAACCACGGAAGCAGAGTACAATCAAGTTATTTTCTAATTTCATTGTGAAAGGCGGCCGTAAAAAAATATATTGGTGAGCAGAAAATTAGTAGGTGTCAAACAAAAATGTGTTTACACCCTGAAGTCACCCACTGCAACACATCAGGCTACTACTGGTGGGTGGTACAAGTGGCAAAAGGAGGGAGCTGCTTATTCAGATGGGTTTGGACAGGCTGGAGGCTGCTTGGGAAGCTGATGGAGCTCAGCACAGGGCAAAGCCGTGGTCTGGGCTGGAACAGCCCAGGCAGCAGCACAGGCTGGGCAGTGCCCACCAGCAGAAGGGTATTCATTGTCTCTCCTCTGCTCTGCACTTCCACACATCTGATTTTTTTCTCTGCTGGGTTCTTTTCCTGTTGGCTTCGGTACCTCTCAGGGTGGTTCTGCCCATGGTTCTACCCCTGCCCTGCTCCCCAGGCTGCTCTCCCTCAACATCCTCTCACTGACCAAGCACCTGAGTCATTCACAGCCCTGGGATCGTCCTGTGCCTGGTCAGCCCAGAGAACACCAAGGGCCAGGTGACACCGTGTCCCCAGATAACCACACAGCAGAAACAAATCCCCACCCTATCACTGATTCCACTATCTTCAAATGAAGTTCTCAGAGCATCCCTGAACTCAGCCTTACACTATCAAGAGGTATTCATCCACTACAGAAAGTTTCCCAGCCCAGGAAATTAACTTGCTCTGCCATCATATTTGAGGTGAAGCTATAATCATTCTCTTCCTTCCATAATGTGTGGCTGATTACAAAATCCTGATTGCAAGAGCTGAGGGCACTGCCTGTGCTCATGTGCCAGCTCCTAAAAGGATCTCTGAACATGAGAACCTATCAGGACTAATGACATCGAGGAATGGATGAGTCTGGCTACGTTACATGTGACAAAGACAAAATTTACCTAAATCTACTTTCTTAAAGGCGTTTACAAGAACAAAGCTGTGCATGTGAGAGAAACAGAAAGGGAATGTAGGAATGCTGGAAAACACAGAATTTCAAAGGCTAATTTCTAGTGTGATAGGGTTGGGGTTTTGTTATTTGCTTCACCCAGAACTGAGGGTTCAAAACATACAAACTGTTCCTATAGGAAACTTGAACTGTAAGCAGAGAATTTTGTTGCACCTGTAAGATTTTCTCTCATCTCTTTTGGAATTTAAAATTCTCTAGAGACTGTGTAGTGACTCAGGATCTCAGACTGATACAGTGTATTCCAGAGGCAATAAAAACCGGGCTGTTTTCCGTATGCTGGAATAATTTCATACAAGTTTTAATTCGCTATAAGATCTTGAATTATCACAAATGTTTTTTAAACCTCCCTTAACACAATACAGCTGACATGATCAGTGTCATGACAGAAAAATGCAAATAGGCACATCTGTACATGTAGAACTCACAGTCCCAGTTTCAGATTCAACAAAATTTCATAACTTATAAATGTTATCTGATGGTTTGCTTGCATCTGAAGGGAGAACTTGCTCACTCTGATCTGCTGCTTCTCATGTCAGAGCAGTTTATCATGACAAAAAAATCATATTTAATACACTCTTAGAAGGTAAGTAATTTACCTTCTAAAAACTACAAACAAAAACTTAGCTTCAACAAGAAATCAATCCCATTTCCCACACCTGGAACTGTAAAACACTAAGGATTTTGTTAAAAAAAAAAAAAAATTTGTTTTTAGGGAAGTTTTAAAAACACAGGAAGGTTTTTTTTTTTTTGTTCTGTGTGAGACAGCCATGAAACAGAGACGATTGATGTGTACTTAGCAGAAGAACAGTGAGGACAAACCACTCCATGGAAACAAGGAGTAATTCTTGTGTAAAATAGGGGAGGTTTTTTAACACGGGCAGAACGCGGAGCGAAGTGCTCTGTAGAGCTTTTGTCAGCGCTTGTTTCAGATCACCTGAATAGCTCATCACAGCTCCGGCAGTCCGAGGCAGAACTATGCCAACAGTTTGCTACCCTCCTTTGTAGCAAGCATTTTGTGCAGTCCACTCTTTTTTTTCCAAGTGCAGTTAGTGGATAATAACTACAGCTGGGTAAAGATAACAATGCCTTTTCCCCATCCTGAGTCTGTGAAGACAACAATCACACTGGGCCAAATTAGGAGCTCTGCCATAAATAGCCCACAAATCTCACTGTTCCAGCTCTTCCGTGGACTGGGTTTCTTTAATAAATTCAGAAGTTTCCCACCATTTGTGTCAAATGCAGTATTTCAAAGGAGCCCTGCACTACAGAGCAGAGCTCCAAAAGGAAAATATACTTCCCTGTGCAGAGAGGAAAGCGAGCCTGCCTAGTGCAGCCTGAGCTGTACTTTGATGTAGCTTTATGCACTCCTCTCTTTCATTTACCCAAAGTTAACCAACTGATAAACAGAAAAAAAAAAAAAAAATGTATCCAGGAAACCAAAGATTATTCACCGGGGAGAACAAATTACAAAACTGTTCTTCAGGCCCGGTAATCACTTAAATCACAAACCATTAGCAGCAATCACATTGATCACAGAAAACAACTCTCATCCCCAAGAAGGAGCCACAGTAATCCCTCAAAATGCAGACTATTAGCAGGTGGATGATTTAGCACTGCTAATAAATAATAATTTCAAACGGCTACTTAAAAACAGCACTGATGGTCACTTTCCTTTGAAGCTTTGACTACTGAACAAAGAAGGATTTTTAACTAAACCACTGCAGTGGAGCTCCATAGATAATAAAACTAAGAATTTAGTGTTCATACATAACTGCAAGGACTTTGTAGAAAATATATTGAGAGATAAAAACTTCCAACTGCCATTTGTGAATAAATGTTCCACCCGAACATCACAAAGTGCTGGTGATCATCCCACTCTTTATTATCCTGCCAAGGATGCAGAAACATACACACGTGAAATTTCACATTCACTTCAGAATCTCAACAAGCCAGAGGATACAACCACTGCCATCCATTTCCACAGTATAAAGAGGTTTTTTTAGAATTTTGAGGAGGATACAATGAGATCCTCCCCAGACAACCTTGAGAAATTCCATTTCTGTGCATTACTGGCTTTGTGTTCTTTGAATTGCTGGAATGATGGCTATATGAGGTTTCCAAAGAGATTACTAGAATTTCTAAAGTAACATCAAAGCATTTGTCTCTTCTGTACCTCACCCCCGTTCCTGGTGCCAAGAGCGTCCATCTCTGCAGTGGGTACCTGTGCAAGTGCTTGAATTTAACAGCAACACACTTGATCAAAAAGGAAAGCAAGAAAACAAGCCTCAGGATAAGCCAACATAAATAACTACAGCCAGCACTGAAAAATGGGAGAAAAAAAGGTCAGAAGAGAAAAAACAGCAATAGCTGATAAGAAACAGTATCTGGAACCAGCTGGAATAGCTACACTAAACATAGCGTCTTCCTTTCTATCTCTTAGAATACCTTTAAATACTTTTAATGGAGGTCTGCCTTTCTTGCCACCCACCAGATATAAATGAGCTGACATCATTTAGTAATAGCGTTTAAGTGTTGCATTCAGATACACATGGATATAAAAGAAAATAAAGATATAACACATCAAGTTTGAAAACCATAATCTTTGAAAGTAAATATGCGGAAACAAGTGGCTAAAATGAAGAAAATCTTACAAGTCCATAAATAATAATCATAGGAATCACTGCTTAATTTAGTGTCTTTGACGTTTCTGTTATCTGATCCTGGTCCTAGTCTGTTCCACAGAAAACCAGAATTTAATATTGAAGATAAAACCAATAGCCTTCTGTAACTACATTAAGTCAAATTAAATTGGTATTTCTGTTCTTCCTGGTACGTAGCCATTTGTTACAGTAAGCAGTTACAGCATCCATGGCTGAACACACGTGGCATTCATTCTCCGGCCTTTGTAGCGCTGGCAGAACAAGCTGGTGACAGAACCAGACACCCAGCAGCTCTGAAATCTGCCCAGAACATTTGACCTGGACTTCAGGAACCACCCAAAGCTTTCCTGAGCAGCACGGGCAGGAGGAGAAGCCTTTTGGGGGAGCACAGCCCAGCCAGGTGCAGTTCACTCCCCGAGCACCACAATCCCTGCATTGGGTTTGCCCATGCTGGATCTGCTCACGAATTACTTGTGCAGGGGTTCCCTCAATCCCTTTCTGAATCCATCGTTCTGTCTCCTATGACAAGAGATTTCTGAAGATTTTTGAAGCAGTTCCAAGCAGAAATGCTTTACAGAACCCTCCCAGAGAGGCTGTGGCTGCCCCAGCCCTGGAAGCAGCTCTGAGCATCCCCGGCAAGGGGAACGCAGCCCTGCTCGTGGCAGGGGAGTTGGAACAAGATGAGCTAAAGGTGCCTTCCAAACCAAACCATTCTGTGATTTAAACTGGTGTCTTGCCAGTTTTAATTCGTGCCTCTAACTCAATTGCCTGATTTGTTGAGTAAGCCTTCTATTTACTTGACTTGCTGCCTTTATGATTCCATAATCCTCCATTTCCCCCACTGCATCCCTCTCCCCTACAAAGTGGAGAATTTCAGCCTTTTTAGCCTTACCTACAAAGGGACTTCCTCCATCCTCTGAATTATTTTATCTGTGATCTTCTATAACCTAACTTTACTGTGTCCTTCTTCGAACACTCGAGATACGAGCATAAGGTTTTAAATAGCCTTTATCTCTCCATGCTTTTCCTGATAATGCCAAAGACCTTTTTTTTTGAGAACAGGTATTCACTGAGCCAGCGATTTCACAAACTGTTAGCAGTGACTCTAAGTTCTGCTTTCTGAAATCTGTCAGCATCTTATCAGGTTTAGATAAGAATTTTTTTTTTCTTTTTTCCTCCAGATTCATTACATTAAATTTATCTGCTCTGAAGCTCATATGGCACTTTTTGCTCGTTCCTTACACTCTGTGTAGTCCTTTTGGCACAGCGTTAGCCTACCCAAAAGAGCCTGCTCATCTACAGCCTTGGAGCCTTCACTGCATACAAAATCACTAGAATTTAATTTCCTCCTTTTCAATTCAGTCGGTTTCCCTGCTAATTTTTATGAGAGGCGCCCACTGAAGTCCTCAGCATTTTCCACAATTACAGCTATTGATTAGATTATGTTTGGATTGGAAATGACTTTTGAGCTATCTGCCTGTTACTTAGGTTCCTAAATCTAGCTACAACTTGTCCTCAGCTAACATTAAGTGCTGGAAACAACCACAGAGTTTTAGACATCATCTCCCAGCTCTTTGTGCCTCAGACTACAAAGAGGAGTGAAGTGAGTGGGACTTCTCCCAAAGCCTGAATTCCAGTAAAAGTGAGGCCTCAAAGATTACTAAGTTTGGGTCAAGGCAGAGTCATATTATTTAACTGAGTATCTAAAGCTCACTGTACCTATCCTGGGCATCTCCAGTGAGGAAATCAGCCAATGTCTGTCAAAATTCGGTAAATACATTTTTTTCTTGTTGTGTTTTTTACAAGAAATGAGGTTTATCTGCTGCTAAAAAAGGTGCAGCTCCCAAGCAACCAGTTTAAGAGACACATTGGGACTCTGCTAAGTTTGGTTTTTTTTGGTTTTTTTTGTTTTTTTTTTTTTTTTTGATAGAAGATCCTTCAATTCAGTAATGTAGTTGGGTTACTACTAATGAAAAAGAAATGCAAGCATGCAAACACACATTAAAATATAAGTAATAGCTTTCCACCAATATAGAGAAATCAATTGTATAGACGTGTCTGTGTCTTACAACATTTTCTTTTTTTTTTTCAGTTGACAGTGGACAGGCTCTTCCAGAAAGCAAGCAGCACACGGTACACATTACGTTCCTTCACAGCTCCTCAGCTTCGTGTAATTTTATACTCCTACTTTAGAAACACCATTTTATGCATGAGGCATGAACAGCAACCAGCTAACAACCACCACGGGCAGGATGGCTTCCAATAGTGGGGCCAAAAGCAGAGTAAGAGTCGCAGGAGGAAATGGTGCCCCCAGTCATGAGAAACCTTCCCAAAGTCTCGGGGATTTCCCGTGTAACAAAATACTGGGCTGGAAGGCTGCCACTCCCTTCTGCCATGCCCACAGAGTCCAAATGGATGCACTGACTGTTGCTGGAATTATGGTAAAAACACTGGGGAGGAAAACAAAGCAAACAAACTAATTGAAGCAACACTAAGACTAAATAGATGAATTGACAAATCGACCTATTGACCATTGCTCAAATTCCACTAAAACCACTGCCAAAAAAAACTTCAAAAATTGAAGCAACAGCTTAAAAACTAGTCAAAGGTAATGTATATTCATTGCCATCTATCTGTAAATTATTCTAGAATCAAGTGTAGGAGCACTAAGACTATAAAAAATCTCTCACACAGATGAAAAACAAAGATATTTCTGCTGTTTCCAGACTGGCACACAGAACCCACCAGGATAGAGGGTAATATAAACAAATAAAAACTTTTCAGATAAATTAATATTTCTCTTCTAGAACTGCATATTCTTTCATAAAAAATATATATAGAAAAGGTGATTTTTGAAGCTAACTTAAAAAAACCCCAAACAATCTCTTCTTTTCCCTTCCCTGAAAATTTCAGTAAAAATTTTCACAGACCTGAATTTTCTGGCAATACAGTTTCATCTGCTTCCCCCAGACCCACAAACAGCCACATATTAGATTAGTAAACAGATGTAACGAGATAAAATCAACAAGAGGAAGTTAACACTTCCACAAAATATGTTTACCAACCACATAGGAAGAACTATTCACAAGGGGAAAATTCATTTTAGGAAGCTAAAATTGAATTTCTTTTCCCAGAATCTAATGCACTAAATCAGTGAATTGTATTTTGGCTCAGGGCTAAATTGCAGTGCAGGTAGACACTGCAATACTCATTCTACCTTGAAGTGCTGTTCTGAAAATTCTGTAGACTGATGGATAATTTTTAAGCAGAAATGCCAGAAATGGAGAATATTTATTTGGGTCTCACCTTCCTGCAAATGAAGCTCTGAGCCTGCTTCTCCACTGGTGGAATAAAGCACAACCCTGTTTGCAGCGCTCACCAGAATGTTTCTAACCACAGCTGAGACTATGGCTGGGGAATTACGGTCAGGATAACTCAGGAGTCTGCCTTGGCTTTACGGCCATGCCTCAGCTGTGGCTCATGGCCTGACCTGCAGCCAGCTGAACAAAGATGTCATTGCAGTTACCAGGCCTTGCCTAATTTCTAGATTTTATATCAGAAACTGAACTTCCTAACCTCCTTTTGGCCACCATTGCACACTGATACTCAGGGAAGTGGAGAATCAATCCTGGGAGTTGGAAAGAACTTTGTGACCGTCGCGTCAAACTGTTAACCAGCACTGCCAAGTCCAGCAGCAAACCACACCCATGCATTTTTGAACACCTTCAGGGGTGGTGACTGCCCTGGGTTGTCTGTGCTAGGGACTGACAACCCTTCCCATGAAGAAATTTTTCCTCAGGTCCAATCTGAATTCCCCTCAAATGCAACTTGAGGCCACTTCCCCTTGACCTATCACTGTTCCCTAAGAGAAGAGTCTGACCCTCACCTCCTGCCAGCTGAAAAAATGTTTACTATTTTCTTATAAATAGAATTATACAATTTTCAAAAACCACCAAGACTTAAGTGAACCACAGTTCAAACCCTTAGATTTGGGTTCCTGCTGACTTCAGTGTGAATTGGATAAGAGGGAATTTTCAGATTGTTGTTCTGCATGCTGTCATCTCATTGTCAAAGATGAAATGCCAGGGAAAGTATATGAAGGAAACTCTTGCAGAAGCAGAAAAAAAAAAATTCCCTGACTCCTTGAGAGAATAGACCCTCCAGGCACTGATAAAGTAGGGCTTTTGTTTTGGAAGGATTGCAAGGAATTAGATGGATTTTTTCCATTGGCCAAAACTTAAGGCTTGACCAAAAGAACTGATAAGCAAAACAGCACTCACAGTGCTAAGCCTCCAAAATACAATTAAAAGCCATTCCCCTTTTTTCCCTTGTAGATTTTTCTATAATTTTTAATTAGTCTTTGAACTAGACATGGGTCTTTTTGATATTTTCTGCTTTGGTTTTATTTGTTTAGCCTTACATTCATGAGGAGTACATAAAGCAAATGAAAGAAGTTAACAGTGATGAAAATAAAAGAAGAAAACATTATTTATAAATCTATAAAGTTCCGCACAAACCCTTCAAATCTTACAGTGGAAGGTGATATTTTTATCTTAAAAAAAATATTAGCTATATCGAATATTGACTACTTCATGGATAGGATTTTATGGTCAGCTTTGTTAGAAAGGTAAATGAGTTGCAGTGATGGGCTGGTTGACTTAGGAGGACCAAAAAAAACCCAAAAAAAAACCCAAAAAAACCAACCAACCAAACAAAAAACAAAAAAAACCTTTCCCTAAAATCCATACAAAGAAAACAAACCATAAATTAAGAGAGTAAACATTCAAGTGATAACCTCTAAAAATAAAAGTACATTAAAAATTGTATTAAAATGAAAACTAGGTTCAACAGCTGGAGCCTGTTCCAAAGACAGAGGAACCTCCCTCAGTCAGAGAGGGAGCCCAAAGTCGAGCCTGGCAGCCCGGGAGGAGCAGGGCAGCAGGCAGAAGGGTCAGCACAGCCCCTGCCACCATCTCTGCTGCCTCCCTGCTCAGATTTTAACCCTCCAAAAGCACTTTGCCTTGTCCTGGCCAGAGGTTTACATTCCAGAAGGGAAAAAAAGCAGAAGCAGAATTGTACACATTCAATGTTTGATGCACACACTTTGATGTTTCTTCTGGAATGGCTTCTATTCCCCTCAGGAGTGTTAAATATTGTCTACAGGGGTTTTTCAGTAACATTAGAGCTGGGAGAATGAGGCTTGTGGACCCTGGATCAGGAATGTCACGAGCAGAGCTGGGATCAAAGCTGGTCTAATGACACCCTATCATTGTGCAGAAGTCAAAGAGCACCAACAGCATCACAGACTGGATAGCCATGAGATAATTAATTAAGTCTAGATAGCTACCCAGACCTAATTTGAGGCTATTAGAAGATGGAAAACACATGATTAATGCCCATCTTTGTTACCACAAATTTTGCATCCCTATTAAATCTCATTATTAAAATCAGACAAGGGACAGGAAAAGGACGACTGCAAAAAACCCAATCAGAGGAAGGGGAAAAAAAAGGCACATTTCCATTGTAAAGCACATACTCTCTCCAGCTGTCTTCCCTTCTGTGGCTCTAAAGTGTGACAGCACAAGGCTCCAAAAAGAAAAGTGAAGGGCTCGCTTCAAAAGATCCCAATTGTACTTAGAGAAAATATGCAAGGAGGAGGCTAAGGAGAAGACTTCATAATATTTATTATTCAAACACTGATTTAATCCCTTCAGAGTAAGTACATCAAATAATTTCTTGATTATGAAGACAGAAATAGGAAGGTAATTTCTCTCAAGATAAAAGTTAGTTTTAATGAACATTCTTCTTCCTCAAGAGGAAAACACAATTTTACCTGAAATAAAGAATTAGACTATTAAAAAAAAATATATATATATATATACACAAAAAAGAAAAAAAAAAGGGGGGGGAGTGGGATAAAAATCAAGAACTAAACCAATCTAAATATTCCTAGAAATGCAGCGCAAAAGGTATGAAAAGCTATTTCACATGTTGCAAAGCAGAGGCTATGAAAAGACTCCTGTAACCTTGACTTGAAAGTTAATGATCTCATAATAGTGGAGTTATTCTTAAAACGTATAAAAAGACACAGCCCCTGCATGGATCACTTGTGTCACTCTTGCTTCCCATGCTGGGACCAAATGGTAGACAGAATTAGTTTCACAACACAGTAATTCATAAGCCAGACAGTCCAACTGTGATCTATCTCTTGTGCAGCAATTATTTAAGAAGTCAGAGCAACTCTACTGTGACGTAACATAAGAAACTGATGTCCCCCAGATCCCTTCCAAAATTCCATGTGGAGGAGGGCCGTCTCTTAGCCCTGCTGCTAGGGAGTTATTGTTGAGTTTCCAAGGCATGGGGCTTGTACTGACTGCTATCAGCCACTCCTAATGGCCAAGCAATGGAAATCCAAGTGAACAGCTCCAGTGGGCTGCAGAAATGCTCATTCCTCCTCCTCCTCCTCCCCTCCCTGAGCACTGCTTAATATGCAACTGCACTATAATGTTTCTTGTTAGGCAGACAGCTTAAAATTAGAATTGTGGGAGAAGTGATTGATGACCCGGGCTCCCACAGCCCTTTCAATGAAAGATATTCCATTTCCATTTCAAAATATGTTTATTATGAATTATTGGTTTGTCACCGGACCTGATGAAAGTAAATTTACATGAGCAACTCAGACCTCTGCAAGGGGAAACACTTTAATCAGGTAACCTTTTCCTCAGTGTTTTCCATACTTGATGGAAACAGACAAGCTAGCTAGGATTTTATTCTTTGCATACAGAACTAGTTTATTGATTGAGCAATGCTTCCTTGTTTGGAAGCCACTTACTCAAAGTCTAAAAATGTTGTGACCTCAACCCCTTCGTCTCAGAATAAATCCTCAACATCAGCGTCTCGGGCACAGCTTTACCCTGTTTGTGCAAAAGGATGAAAGAACACCTGAATACCAGATAAGCAGAACCTTTTTATCTAAGACTTCCTTATAAAAAGCAAATTTATCATTAGAATGGTCATTCAGGATGAATCTGATGGAAAAGTGCGGGTAAAATATGTTTAGCTTAGAGAATTGCAGTTTTCTAAGCAGCTCTAGTCTGAGGTTTGCTACTCAAATCCAACAGGAGAAGGCAGAACACATCCTGGTGAGGGCCACGATCACTCCACTGCTGAGCCAAGCAATAATCCCTGGAGCACGAGGACTCCCCTCTCCCGCAGCACAGCTGTCACGCTGCCTGTGCTGAGGAAATGGTGTCACAGCAGAAGATGGCTTTTGTCACCACATCTCTGCCACCGAACAAGAATTGTGTCATTTTATCAACAAAGCAGGAGAAGGTCATGGAAATGTTTTCCCCTGTCTTACACCGAGCTGGATATGCAGGCAGGAGAGGTTTTGGTTTTTGTTGTTGTTTTTTTTTGTTTGTTTGTTTTTTTGTTTGGTTTTTTTTGGGTTTTTTTTGGTTTTTTTGGTTTTTTTTGTTTTTTTTTTTTGTTTTTGTTTTTT
>VWZN01008681.1:258527-274554 GCA_013396955.1 Regulus satrapa
TTTTTTTTTTTTTTAACAGCCACAGTTATCACCATCCCTCTTCACAGGGACTCTGAGGGACACTCGGTGACAGGTTGGGAACATTCCATACCCAAGAGCCATCATCTTAAACCTCCTCAGATGCCTGGCACAGGTTGCTAAATCAGCAGTTTGGCCGCCCACGTGTCTCATTTAAAGTGGAAACCATTCCTTGCCGGAGTGTGATGAAATTATTTCAAGGCCTGTAGCCAATGATAAATTAGATTGCAATTAAAAGCACGCAGGAATCAGTAAAATGCTCCCTATGGAGAAATTAAAGGAGGTTCTGAAGTCTAAGGTCACTGCACAGTATCAAAGGTCCACGTCAGCACAAACACTGACACATCCTCGTTCCCCTGGTGTTTTAACACGGGCTTCTGCAAACTCCCCTTTCTTTCTTCTGGTGATTGCTATATCCAGGGCAACTTAAAAACTAAAGCCAGCGCTTCTTGGACCTGAAGGATCCCAGTAGCTGGCTGAATATTAAGCTTTTACTTATCTAAAAATGAGACAACTTCCTGGGTTTGTGATATTTCCTGACAATCAGACAAACCGATCCTACTTTATTTGCCAGTAGTCTTCAAAGTCATTCTATCTACTAAAATTGTAAATACATAGTGTCTACAAAAACATAATTAAAAAATGTAAATAGAATTGAAGTAGAAATACACTAATTCATAATCTTTCAATGAAAAATAGTCTAGAACACTCCTGGACAACATGCATCTTGCTTACAGGAACAGCAGCAGTATCCAAGCTCCTAGAAACAGATTTTCCTAAAGAGTTAATTTGGATTTTCATGTCATTAGGGTTGCATATTACAGTTTGTACTTGGAGATGATTTGCTTAAGCACACACTAGAGGATAGCCAAAGCAAAGAACTGCTTTGAGGGAGCTAGTAAATGGTCCACTAATAGTCTGAACACTGGCAAAGTGGACATGAGGTACAGTAAATAGGGAAACACTCATTCTACAGACAGCATGACTTTAATTTGTAAAAGAATTCCTGATATGGAAGGAATATGTGTCTTTATTCACTGGCAAACAGCTGCTTTCAATTAGCTTAGTAAGTATGTAAAGTCCTCCTCTCTCTATTACAGCATAAGCTTAGACTGATACTTGGTGGGAATTCTGCATCATTCCTGAAGTTCCCGAGCTCTGCTTCCCTTTCCTCACTTGGTTCAGTGCTGGCTGCACAGGCCCAAACTCCTCCCAGACAAAGCCAAAAAAAAGATCAGGGAGTCACAAAGAGATGGGGAGAACTGGGTGATCAGCAAGGTGGGCAACATTTCCTAGTTGCTTTAATAATTCATCGGATTAAAACACGGGCATACAGATGTTGGCATATTTTGTTAAGCTCTCTCTCCATACTACAGGAAACTTATGGAGTCTAATATTTTGTCTGGCTTTGCATTAGTATGTGCCACTGACATGCTGGATTTCGGCTGCCTTCTCTCATGGGTCTCTGGCCAGACAGTGCTAGTAATCTGATTTACTCTAGAGGGTGATTTGCAGATATCTAATCTTATTTCTGTAAAAACTGAGTGGTGTGTAATGTTATCTTCTGTGCTGGATGCTAGTAAATGTACAACTAACGTGATATTCCATACCTGCATAGAGGGGCTGAAATCTCTGAATGCATCACATTGAAACTACCTGTTTGTTAGAGCACAGAGTTCAAAGAATTGTGCTTCCAGGTCTGCCTTGCCATCATTCATCCATCAGAGAAGCACAAAAATGGAACTTAAATCTACAGCATTGAGCAATATTAGAAAAGCACTAAGTGAAATGCAGTGTTCAAAAGAAACTGTCAGATAACTGCATGCATGTACAGATGCACACACATTTTTGCTGTGCTGTTTTTCTGCCTCTAATCAAAGGTAGACATCAACCAGAAAGAGGTTCATTAATTGAGAAAGGAAACACTTTCATCCCTTCTTCTATGACTCTGCATGTCTCATATCTTCAATATGTCCTTATGTGGCTTCCAACATTACAAGACTCTAAAAGATAGGCTTGATTTCAGTTTCAGGTGTCAGTTTTAACAAACATGTTTTTCTCCAGATCCATGCAAGACTTAGGGGAGCTACAGAGCGGTGTAGAAGCATAAGGGATTTTATATCCCTGAGAATAGTATCAATAGGGAAAAAAAAGAAAGCACAGTTTGCTTCTGTTTTGGGCTTTTTTTTCCCCCTCTTCAGCAGAGTAGGACAGCTATTAGACAGATTTATTGATGGCATGCATGATTATTTCAGCAGAAATGGGAGGGAGCCATGGCTCAGCACTCACAGCTCATTTCCCATCACATCCCACCAGAACCCCTGACCTCTCCTGCCATGCACTGAGGGACAGTGCCAGACAAAGAGAGCAATGCCCAAAACGGAGACATTCCTTTCCTCATTCTGGCACAGGTAAGGGCATAAATTTTCTCCCCATATGTACAGAAGTGTTTGTTTGCTTTGAATGTACAAAGCAGCATTGCCACAATTACCATCTGCCACTCCGTCAAGGCAGAGGGATGCAGCTGTTGTTTTTGCCTTTTTATTTTGGTTTGCAACCTTTCCTTGTGGATTTCAAGCAACATAATGTAAACTATTACTAAGTGGTTTCCCAAGTCACAGGGAGCAACTGTTTTCTTTTAAAGGCAGCTTTAATTTTTCATGGTAACTCTTCAGTCACCAAGTAAACTCTGCCACTCAAGCGTCCCCAAGTAAAAAACACTGATAGTGGGACAGGAATATTAAAAAGACCAAGGACAGAGATTATCTGACAGTGCAAAAACATAAGAAATCAAAGAATTAATAATTTGTGTTTCTTGTATTTGGAACTGGCATCAATGAATTGAATTATTTCATTTAGATCACCTTTGAGGGAGATCTTCCTGCAACCTGAATGGCAGCTGTCTGGAAAAGGTCCCCAGAGAAACAAAATAATGTTTTTTGGGGGGGGAAAAAAAATAGTTTTTGTGTGAAAGTTGTAGCAGTTACAGAATTGACCTGTGCTCTATCTTTGATAAACATAACATCCACAAGTGAAAAGAATAACTGTGGTACTTCAAAATACCTTTTTCATCATCCCAGTGTTTGGCACAGACACGAATTAAAAAGAGGCACCTTGTCTAGCCATCCTAAAAACTCGTACACATATATCCATTCCAATCATGAGGAAGGTGAGAAAAAACAGTCATTTAATTTTAAGTGGCTCTACTCATAACAGATTTCTTCTGACAAAAATTTCCTTTAAAAAGAATAGAGAATTTCTCCCAAGGGGAAAAATTTAGACATCCACCACAGCACCAACTTCATTTTCATCTCAAATCTACACCCTTCAGGTACCCCAATCCATTCATTTCCTTCCTATATAAACATTTATGTAGTACATATCTCTCATAAATGAAATCCCAAAGCAATGATGAGCTTGTTATAAGAACAACTTGATAAAGATTATTATTCTGCAAGGATATAGCCAGCAAAATAAAACCATCTTAAAGCCAGCATTTGGCAGGGGCTATCAAATCCAGCTTGTTACACAGTGTTACCATGGTTTATAAAAGTGCACTCTAATTAAGGTAAATGAGGTAGCAAGAACACAGTGACATTGGTAACTTAACGACCCATAGCCCAATTATTTAAAACTTCTTTGAAGTTCAACTTAATTGTAATAGATATAATATGGAAGAATTTTTAAAAGCCCTGGATGCCTTGTAGAGTAACCTTAATGATCTTTTTCTCCTCTCTCCCTTATATTCTTGGTGTTTTGTGTGCATGTGCTTAGAATACTGCTTACAGTCCTGGTATTTAGTATGGAAGTGAATTCCAGTTTACAGCTGGTGCCATCCACGCCGTAAAATGACATCCGTGTTCTCCAGGCCCATCACACTGCCATATTTTAAACTAATAAGGTACAAGAACTTGGCAGTTATTATGAGAACACTGGGTTTTGACCAGATTTCCATTCTGTCAAATGAGATTTTGTCCGTGCAAAGAAGAATATTTTTCCATAATCTGAAGGTACTTTCTAAAAAACAAAACAAAAAAACCCAAAAAAGTCTAAATACAAGGCACGCGAAAATCCACTTTAAATTAATTACCAACATAACTGTATTTTGCCTTGTTCTAGAAAGCAATCTCAGAAGCACCACAGTGTACTGTGGGCTTCCAACCAAAACAAAAGCCATTAAAAAACTAAGCTTTACTGCAAACAGCAAGTTTAAGTTACTCTGGAGATGGATAGTGAAATCCAACACAGTTTATTTCTCTTCCCTGAATTATGAGTGCATTGTTTTCGTCTGCAGAGCGAGACCTGATGTCTAATATGAATTTGTTATAAGGCAGAAATAGGAAGAACAATTTTTTCCAAATTATTTGATTATGAGTTCCAGAAGGAGAGTTACTTCCCACACATTGCAGAACGCTCAGATCTGTTTGAGCGTTGGTACAAATCACAGAAGAGATTCGGAGCATTCAGAAAAGATGGGCACGCTGTATTTCCATAGTGGTGATCAGAGATTAAGGAGACAATCAAAAGCACATTTGCAGCAAGCACAACACGTTGAAAAAAAAAACCCAAAACCTCAATCAGCTCAGGCTGCAGCCTTGTGGTGCCTGACTGCAGGAGAACCCTTGCCCACAACAAGTTCATCCATTAATCAAAGTTTCTTAATCACCACATCCTAGGGTTAGAGAAGGGGCAGGATGGCCTTCATACCTTCAGAATGATCTTTATTTCACACAAGTCAATAAAAAGATGCACTGCTGCTCACAAAATCCCTCCGTTAACACCACTATCCATTTTCACTTCCAAACAAATAAATTAGTGTAAGTGCTTTGCAATCTTCCCACCCTTCCCCGACCTGGGAGATGATTTCATCAGCCAGATCTGCTGCATTTCAGTGCTCAGAAATGCCCAGTGTGCCAAGCACAAGGGGCAGGGCAGGTTTAGCTTTAATTCTGAGCTCAGGCTTTTTCTCCAAGCTGAGTTCTAGAGGACAGGGTGCAGAATGATCAGCGATGGGCTGTACTGAACATTTCACAAGTTACCACTTCCATCCCGGGCTCACACTGCAGGTTTCCGTGCTCTGTCTAGTTAATGAAAACATCTTTCTCCCTTCTCATCTGAGGGCTTCCTGAAGCATCTCTATTTTATTTCTAATCATGTCTTATTGCTGAATAACTTCAGCACAGCTCAGCTCCACAGTACTGCATAGCAATTTTCCCCCTCAGTAACATTGCTTTGGAGCTGACCAGTGGATTACAGGACAAAAATTCAAGAAGTGAAAAGGACTCCCTGGAGCAACAGGCCAGGACTGTTAGAAAATCCATCATATTGCTTAAATTTTCCATAAGCTATAGAAACTACATTCAAATTCAACTAAATTTAGTTAGATCATCTAACTACTGGTTAGATTTTATTTTCTTCTGACACTTCTACAAATTATTATTCCAGAGCTGTCTTTAATTACCATTATTTTCTTGCATGACGGAGTTTATTTTAATTTCCTCTGAAACACTCATATCCTAAAACCATAATTTAAGGAGAAGCAACATGTGCAGTGAGGAGACAGCAGTCCAAAGTGAGCGCAGCCTGTGCAACACATCAGAGGCTCTGGATTTGTACACGGGTCACTGGAGCTCCCACTGCTCAATTATCACATATTTACTAATGCCAGCTAAAATGGAATTAGTTTGGATTTGCTCACTTACACTGTTAATCATATTTTCTTCAGCCACACAGGCAGAATTACTAAAGTGAGCCTTTTAGAGTATATGTTTGATTAGAAATACGTCAGAACCCGGGGCACCTGGGCTTTCATTTCACACTCTGAGAGCAACATTTCCATGGACTAGTGCCACTTATCAGCTGTAACTATTAATGCTAAAAAAACAAAATAAAAACATATGAAAATCCCTCATCTTGGCTAAAGTAACAACTGACAACCCCCTTACTGCTTTTCTCTGAAGAACACCTGGCCCAGTCTAGCCCTAAATCCAGTATTACCCCCATGAGGATTCTGAACTGTCCTCGGGGTAGGTTTCCTTCAAAATTTAGATGCCACAAATGGAATATTCCCTTTGCTCTCTTTCTCACCCCGTCAGACTGTGGTGATTTTAGCTCCAAATTCGGCAGGGATGTTTTTAATGCTATTTGCAGATTAATGCAAATGGGGAATTTGTGCTGCATTTAGCAGAAACATAATAAAAAGGCAAAAGCAACCCTCTTGTGTTTGTGGTCAGGATTTTTACATTTTAACCACACAGATTCTCAATCTTTCTGCAGTCAATTGAGAAAGATAACAGATATTTACCAGCAGTCACACCAATGTCTTTCCCCTTGATCAAACCAAGTGAATTCTCTAAAATGCCTTTATTAAAAGACAGACACATTTTGAGAGCTACTTCTGGAATTTTGTAGGGACAAAGTACTTTCTGTACAGACAGCCTTATCATTAGAGGTGAAACACAGGACAAGCTAACAGCATGTTGGGATTTCTGAGACAAAAGCAAGCTCAAAACTACTGGAAACAACTTGGGGATTATTTTCCATTTGCAGCTTCAACATGGACGGGAAACTGCTGTCGTGCTAGAATGGCCTCATCCTCTTCTTAGATATTTCAATCTTATTTAAGGTGCAAATACAGAAGGGGGATTTGCCTTTTAGAGAATTCCTACTGCAGTGCTGGCATCTTCCCTTTGTCTTTTCACCAGGTTTGTACTTTAGCAGGAAGAAGCCCTCTCATGTAACTCAGATTTCTGCTGTGGCAGTGGGTGTGAACACAGGACTGGTTTTGTCCATAAAGGAATTGTATGTAAATAAAGGGAGTGGAGCTCCTGTTTCTCAGCAGATCCTCCTCCCAAACAGGCATCAGACAAGGCTGTTAAAACCCAGCAGTGTTAATTTATAGCAAGCATTGGAAAAGGATAAAATCCAGGAGATATGATTGCTATGACCAAAAAAAAAGAAAAAAAAAATCCACTGGTACTGATGGATTCAGCACTGAAACAGAACTGAATTGAGGACTTGGGGAATTTGATTTCTGTACTCACAGTGGCCAAAATCAGAACTTTCTATAATTACTATAAAACAAATTTCATTGCATTTAAACTTTTACTATTCCATAGAGAAAGTTCCAATGCATCCAACATACTGTGGTGGTATTTTAGCAAACACTGAAATACTCATTTTTATCTTGATTATTACTGGTAACTCATTGTAAAATCACTGACTGGTATTCTTTGAAACCCTTCTTTTGGCTGAGATCACATGGCATTAAGTAAGACCCACAAAAAGCAGTTAGAAAAACTAAATCTGAAGTTTTTAAAAGAAGCATTTACACCAGAGCTGTTTCCTCAATCTGTCTGTTCTGCCTTGAAATCCCACAGTGACCAAACAAAATAAAATCAAGGCAGAATTGCTGTGAACTTGAGTGGTGACTTGACCATTTATTCCTTTTCCACTGCATCTGGCATTTCAATATCCCCCCAGCAGAAGGGAGCAAAGGGCTCCTGATGGCTGAATAAAACCCAGGGAGCATTAGTGGTAACACATCTGCATTTGCACTCTGATATCTAACATCACACTTAATCTATTCCTGCCTGAAAACTCTCACTTGGAAATACTCAGGGGATTTGCTCTCCTTATTTTCTTGAGCTAGCATGAATCTGTTTTTTGTTCAGGCTAAAATGCTCTCTGTTATAAAATCTTTTAGAATTCATACTGTAAATTAAAATTTATTTCACATTCCTTAATCTATCAACTTAATCTACCTCGTTATTCACTTTAATAAACAATGCCTTGCTGGATTTTTTTTTTTTAACTTTTAAATTTTCTTTGAAAATTCTAATATTTCTTTATATGATATGTCTCTGCAGCCAACATGTTCTGGTCATTGACAGAAAAAGAAACCCATCTGGGACAACGTTTGTTTTTAACTGAATGTCAAAGCAATTTTGAGCCTATTCCTACAGTAGGAACCACTAAAAACATTAAAAAATAAAAATAAATAAAAAAAAATCAGAGTTCACAAACAGAAACACACGAGGATAACAAAAACAAAAATGGTAAAACATAATCAATGCTTATTAACTTCCATATAGGATCTAGAGACTTTTTGCTTTAAATTTGTTTTACACTGACGTTATAATTGGCTTCATTAGTCTTGAAAATTGTCGCTGCAAGTCAGACAGGCTGACTGCCTGGCTCCTGCAGTTAGAAAATAGCATTAGAAAATGCTAATTGTTAAATGAAATTTCAGGCTAAAATATCCTACATTGAAACTCATTGCACTTTAAACACACAGACAGAGTTTTAGAGCAGGCAAGTAGAAGAGGGATTTTAAAATGCAAACTCAAATCAAGACCAAAATGGAAAATGGGGAAACATTGGAGCTTCTAAGGCTGAGGCTGATTTGAAGAAACACATACACAATACATGCAGGAAACACTACAGCTTCTAATAAAATAATTCATCAGAGAAACAAACCCTCTGTGCTCTGCTAAACAGTTATTTTGCAATTCATATTTTTTTTTCTAAAATTTGTGAGAAATAATGGACAGCAAAAATCTCAAGGAAAACTTTGTTTATTGATAAAGACGTGTATTGTTAAGCAGCAGAAGCATGGGAAAAGGCTTTTTATTTTTTTTTTTTAATAAGTTCTGCTTAACATATTAAGAAGTTCCACCAATGCCTTCTTATAAGGTAACTAATCTATCAGGGACAAAGAAGGAGGAATTAGTTATAGTACCTAACTTTATTAACTTCATCAATTTATTTAATAAATTATTTGGATTAGGTCTTCCTTAGGCAGAGATTTAGATCTTCATACATTTCTGCTATTTTATTAAATACTTAGGCATGAGAGTTTTCCTCTATTTGTTATAATTTTTTCCCAGTACTTCCCCATTTAAACATTCGCAGAAGTTGAGAATGTTTGGGGGAAAAATGTAAAATCCTCTTGTACTCAAAGGTCTTCCTAAAATGGGCTCTTTCACCTTGTTGCTCCTTTGGGGCTTCTTTAGACTCTTCATACAAAATTCCTGTACACCATCCTAACACAGACACTGCAAAGCTGGGAGAGAACTCTGTCCAAGTGAAATCCAAACCAAAATAAATGTAAAGAAATAAGGTCTTTAAAAATCACTTTGAAATCTGTCATTTACTGAGTTGTTCATTCTCATCTAAGAGGAAAAAAGAACCAAAAAGCTAAAAAGGCTGGAGGAGGCAGCCTCCTCTCTCTCACATGGAAGAAAATGCATGTTAGCCAAGAACAACTTCACAGGTCTGCAAAGCTGCTTCATAAAACTTGACAGACTCTCAGAGCCCGACTCCAAGTTCCAGATGTAAATGCCATGATAATCTTGGCTGGGAACCGACATTCAAAAATCTGCACAGAGATGGATTTTATTAGGGTCGAAATCTAGAAAGCAGCAGGGGAAATTAGTGAAAGAAACAGCGTTCCTTACTCCTCCTCCCTTCGAAATGTCTGAGGAAACACCGAGAAGGAGCATTCCAATGAACACCCATCCTGTCAGGACACTCCTGCACATCCACTGGACCCTGCTCCTCTTGGCAGGGGCTCTGCCAGCACAGATAGCATCACCAACTATGGAATATTTGGAAAACCAGAGGTGGGAAAACCACAGGTTTTCCTTAAGTTGATCAGAAAATTCTGTCTGGAGATGATAGAATGGTGCTCACTCAGGATGAGAGTTTCCTGCCTTGCCCAAGCCCCTGAACAGGGCCCAGATTCTGTTTGGATTGTCCATCAGGACCATCTGAGGATGTGAAATCAGAGCTGAGGTGACAGAGCTAGGAGACAGCACTTCTAATCAGCAACACAAGGCCACGCAGCAGGAGGGGCAGAACAGTCATGATGAACTCATTACAGAACCCAAATGGGAGGGAAAAAAAAGGATTTGGAGGCTGAGATTGGGGCAGAGCTTGGAGCAGTTCACAATATCTGCAGTCAAGGATGTGCTTCATGCTCTCGAGGAGGGAGCCTAGTACCCCCAGGCTGGGCAGGTACAGCTCCAGGAGCCAGAGCGAGCTGGCACAGATCAAGGGCTGGGATGCGCTCCCTCACCAGCACCCAGCAGAGACAGGAATCTTCAGCCAGGAATCTTCAGCAGAGACAGGAATCTTCAGCAGAGACAGGAATCTTCAGCAGAGACAGGAATCTTCAGCAGAGACAGGAATCTTCAGCAGAGACAGGAATCTTCAGCAGAGACAGGAATCTTCAGCAGAGACAGGAATCTTCAGCAGAGACAGCCAGCAGCCCCCAGAGCCACTGCCAGGGCCGGGAGCTGCCATCAGCACCCTCCTGTCCCTCCCCGAGCTCTGCTGCTGCTCAGCTGCCACCACCTCAGAGCAGGGCAGAGCGGGGTTTGGGCTGGAGAATTTGCTCCTGGAGGGTCTCAAAGCAGAGATCTGTGCACAGGTACCTGCCCCCAGCGAGGAGGAGCCCTGCACACCCAGATGCAGTGGGCTACCAGAAACTGCCACGGCTGAAGTGCAGCTGGGATGCATTTATCTGCTGGGAAAAGCCATCGAGCTGCAGCACCTCTGACACCTCTGTAATAGCCTGTGCTCAAAAGATCACAAAGAAATTCACATTTATGTGCCACGTAACAATAATCCTGCGAGATGCTGCGTTTCTCCATATGCTCTGTAGGAGATAACAATTACAAATGCTATTTTCTCTTGTAAGGCTAATGTAGTTTTTAAAATACTGTTTATGTATAACCACAAGATATGTTTTCCTGCAAGTGCTCAGATAGCTGCTGGAGACAAAAAAATTGTTTTTGCTTATTCAAAGATTCCCATTTAAAAAAAAAAAAAAATCAGCAACAGACCATTATGCTGTGAAAAAAAAAACCCTCTTTTTTTTCTGCCTAGCCTTAAGAAAGTTGTAACAGCTTTGTTACATCAAAGTTCAGCAGCACCACACAGAGTTTGTAAAACTGGAGCCTCTCCTACAGCCTACAAAGCCTAAAACAGACACTGAAATTTAAGCAGTACATCCTCTCACCACTTGCCTCTAACAAAATACCTTTTCCTTGCGCTCTCACCTTTGATAGATATTGCTGGTACATCTAAAATCAGCTGACAATGCATGCAAAACCTGACATTTCCTTAATCAATTACTTGCTAAATGGCTTTATAACTTCCATATGAAGTGGTACGGGGGGGAAAAGAAGGAAAGTTTGAATACTATCTTGGGATTAATGTCAGCAGGCAGAAGAATCTTGCAGGGACTATAAAAACTTCCAGAGCCTGGTGAGTCAAGTGGTTAAAGTACCTGACTAGAATAGTGTGATCATTCTAAAACTAGTACTTTAGACACTCTAAAGATTACTAACCAACACCACCATCTCTCCTCAACCATTAATCCAGTATATTCTTAGTTGTATTTATTCAATTCTAGCACTTCTGCCCA
Source organism: Regulus satrapa (assembly GCA_013396955.1). Lineage (NCBI taxonomy): Eukaryota > Metazoa > Chordata > Aves > Passeriformes > Regulidae > Regulus > Regulus satrapa. The sequence continues at coordinate 269,977 of VWZN01008681.1, forward strand.
AGCTAGCTGCTCTCCTGTGCTTTTGTACTGCTGGCATAACTCAAGACAGGACCAGGGAAGACACAAAGCATTGACAGTGAGAGGAAATCCTTCTGAGACTTCACACAGGAGCCAGCTGACTACATCCAGTTTGTGCAGAATATAATAAAGCAGATTTTCTCTCCTACAGGTAGCACGGAAGTCTGGTGAAACTGCTGCTTATGTTGAAGCAGAGAGCAGAGCTGGCTGTGAGCTGTGCAACAGCTCAGCTACCTGGGGATGCTCCTGGGACCCTCCAGGGAAGGCAGAGCTCTCAGAACTTGTCTTGACAGCCAGTAAGAAAAAAAGCAGAATTCCTTTGGCACAGCGAAGGATTCCCTACTGTTGGTTAACATTCTGACTCCATCCCTGCAAGGAGGCATCGTGGCTACCACTTTATTTGGGTTGGTGCCTGAAACCTCAGGCTTATTTCACAAATGGCAAAGGTTTTAGGGCACCCAGCTCAGAGGTGCAAACCCTAAGTCAGAAGCTTTTCAACAGGTAACTGTGAAAAGAACCTGAAGTGGCCATTAAAATTATGACTACAGAATACACAATATTTAAAATCCTTCCTACATGCAGCTGCACAATTTCCTCATAAAAAGGTTCTGTGCCCTCCATATTTCAGTTTTGTTTCCAGTTCTGTTCTCCCCCTGGAATGTATCAAGCTTACCAATATGATTTGGGACTTTATGGTTTGATTTTAAGACAAAGACCAATTAGATTCCACAGAAGATACCCATTTCATTATTTCAGCAGGCCAAGAGTAAAAGAAATTGCCCATTTTCTCTTGATATGGTGGCTTTAGAGCCCACAACAAAATTTTTGATTACTTCTGCAGACTGCATAGAGTTTTATTCATCTATTTATTATTAACATATTACCTCTACATTTAGCATTGATTCCACACCTTTCATCTTTGTGATGGAGAGCCTTGCAACCGTGGCAGGGAGGGAGCACAACGCCTCCAAAGCTTTGCAGCATTAAATACCTTTACTTCAGGGCTCTCCAATCATTAACAGAAGAGCATCAGCAGGGCAGAGAGCAAAATTACCTGGGCACAGCTGCTGCCAGCCGCGTTGGAGTGGGCACAGACTGGGCCCAGTGCCACAGGGTGCTGGGTTTTATCTGACCTCGGGAGCTTTTAGCACTGGCCTGGGAGCAGAGCACAGCTCCCAACCTCCCCTCCCAAAACACACAGCAATGCAGGCGGGCTAAGCCTGTCCTCCACCTGAAGTAGTTCCTGAAAGTAGGTTAAAAACCCCATGAAGTGTTCATGGACTAAGGGAAACTATTTCTCAGCGTGAAATGGATTAGTTAAGCGCGGAGATGAAAATTTCTATCATGATACTGACTGCTTTATTGTATTTTGCCACAACTTCACAGTGCCATTCATCCCGTGGTTTTACAGGCACACGAGAAAGGCATGAAAAGAGGCAGCATTTTTGTAACATTTAGTCATGGAGGGCCCATGAGGTACCGTACTTGTGCAGATGAAAAAAGGGAAAAATATTAACCCACAAATTAAAAATATATCTATTTATTTTTCTGATGTAATACATTACACAGGTACAGCACAATACTAGCCACAGCACTGTGTGAAGAGCCTGTAAAGGTTTGATAGCAAACCTGGAGACAGAAGGAGAAAGGGACATTTTGAAGTGCCCACTTTTTACTCCTTCAAAACCCCACAGGAACCAGCACAGGGCCTTTCAAACTTACACCACCTCACACTCCTAGTATATGTCTGTGTTTAAAAAAAAAAAAAATTCCTATTAGTCCTTCCTTCCAGACACTCAAAACCTATTATTTCAGACCAGTCCAGGTTTTACTTCAACAAAATTATCAGCACCACCATGTGCAAAGTGAGTATTCTCAACTCACTTTGACTGCAACAAAAGTGGCCAGCACCTGCAAGCATTGGCATATTCCCTTTTTTAAAGAATTCTAAACACATGCTGAGATGCTGTTCCCTTAGCAAGCAGCTCCAGAAACAGAGTGCTGTTCCCTGAGCCTTAAGACACAGGGTTGGTGCTGAGGAGCAGGATCTCAGCCCTAGAGCACCCCAGATTTAGTCCAGATCAGTTGCATCATTCAGTACAGGGAGTTTTCTGAGATAATGAGACAAGACAGTGACTGAAATATCTCGTTTGGCAGAGGGAGATGCTCAGCCGGGCTGTGCTCCTCTCTGGCTGCGGTTTCAGCTCCTGCAAAAGCTCCACTGTTTGAGCTCCATGCTTGTTGGAAGCCAAAATAGAGAAAAATCTCAAAACCATGGGCTTACAGGCCAAAACTCGGGAGAGAACACGGATTTGATCAGAGACCTTGGAAAAGGCTTCCAAACGTAGAAATTAGAAGCGAGAATGTGGATTTGTAGTTTAAGTAGAGACATGTTCAAGCTAAGTAGAGCAAGGTTTAGAGTTTAAAGTCTAAGATAGAGAAAATTCAGAAGCAGCTGCAAAGGTCATAAGAAATTCTGAGCTCTAGCACTGTAGGTTAGAGTGCCATAATACAATAGGTGGGGAAATCCTGCATTACAGCAAGCATGTAAGGTGATTCAATTAGTGATTGGACTGAAAACATAAGTATTCTTGCTGACAGTGTTTTATTGGTTAATAAATCTTGAAAAGGCTTGGTAGCTAGACGTCTTGTGACATTTTGTTCCAGGTGGTGAAGACGAGCTCAGCCTTCTTTCTGTTGTAGGAGATAAGTAACTAATGCCTCTTTCCTGGCACACACGAAAGGGCCCAGTCTCTGACAGAACAACCCTGATACATGTCCAGTGGCAACAGCCCCGAGCCAGAGCCATGCTAAAGCTGCTGCTGGAAGGGTTGAGGCGCTGAGCAGCCCAGCTTCGCTCCACCGCCCATGCCAATCCTCCCCCACAGCTGGTGTGGCTGATCTCACTCCTACCTGAGCATCAGTCAGGGGCAAACTGCTGCCAGCGGGCTACAAGGACTTCTGACAGCCCAGGGAACTCAGTGCTACAAGAGATCAAGGTAACCCAATCAGCAATTCCAGCCCTCCTCAGGAAGCTACAGAGCAGAGCACAGAGCTGGAACACAGAGCTGCACCCACTACAAATGATGGGCTGGAATTTAATTTCTGATGCTGCTAACAAGTTTAGGAATTGCCTATTACTTACTGCAGCTTTCTCTATTTTGTGTGTAAAATAGTGCAGGGCAGCTCAGGAAACACCCAGGAGAAGGAAAAGGAGCACCTTGCCCTGCAGAACATCTGGTGCTGGATGGATGGGAGAGCTCCCTAATCCCACTGCTCAGGATTCAGCCTGCCCACAAAACCCCTGGCTTCCTAGGGCCAGGAGGGCTCTGCAGCACCAGAGAAAGACCCTTTGTGTTCAGGTGAAATCAGGACTCTAAGGAAAGAGGCACCCAGCAAGGAATTAAAAATTAAAAAAAAAAAAAAAAAAAAAATCACATCCTGTGTATTTCTAGGAAAACTTTGGGATCACTTGTGAATTAGGAAGAAAATAAATTAACAAAACAATGAAGACTCAAAATGAAAATTTTCTAGATAATTTCCACGCTTTTGATAGTGTTGTAGAATGTTACAGAACTTTGCAGAATGACTCCTACAATTGTGCAAAAATTGTCTTAGACACAGGAGCAAGGATTTCTATTAAAAAAAAAAAAAAAAAAAAAACCAAAAACAAACCTACAACCCCACAGAAACCTAGGTTAGAAGAAAACTGAAATTAAATCTTAAATAAGAAAAAAAGAAAAAAAAAAAAAAAAGTAAAAATCCCTGACATATTTTTGGTGCTTCTACTATCAACCATGATGGCATATTGAGATAACTTTTTTCCACATTGACTGGCACAGTGCTGTGTTTTGGATTTGTGCTGGAAGCAGTGTTGATAACACGGGGAGGTTTTTGGTATCAGTGAGCAGCACTNATAACACGGGGAGTTTTTGGTATCAGTGAGCAGCACTTGCACTGGGCCAGGGCCTTTTCTGCTCCTCGGTGGGCTCAGGGTGCACAAGGGGCTGGGAGGGGACACAACCAGGACAGGGAACCCCGAGTGACCCAAGGGTGTCAGGGGCAGCTGGGCAAGGAGGAAGGGGAGGACAGTGGTGGCATTTCTCTCCCCAGCCACCAGCCAAGTGTGATGGATGCTCTGCTGGGGCTGTGAACACCTGGTGCCAGGGGGAAGGAGACAATGACTGCCTTGTTTCTCCCCCCCGTGTTTGCTTTTCTTAGTAAACTGCCTTTATCTCAGCCCACGAGTTTTCTCAGTTTTCCCCTTGGGATGCTCTCCCCATCCCACGAGTGATCAGCTGTGTGGGGCCGAGCTGCCAGCTGGGATAAAACCTCAGCACATCAGCAGTCCCCCCTCCGGGCCGTGCTTTCCTTATCGTCATCTCATTGGAGCTGATAACAAACACAGGGGATAATTGGACTCTGCTCTGGAGTAAACTCGTTAAGCTGTAGCCAGGGGGTGACTCAGTCACCATGCTCTCAGCTCCTGCACTGTTCTAAACTACCAACAGCAGTTTCAGAACTCTCAATGAAAAAAAAAAAAAAAAAAAAAAAAAAAAA